>JABVMC010000031.1:0-17500 GCA_013358685.1 Antennarius maculatus
CTTCCTCTCCTCATTAATGATGTTTGTCTCTGCTGCTGTCAGACGTCTGAGGGTACGTGACGTCCTGCTAACATTCATTAGCATTTTTAGCTTCTATGATTTGACAAGTTTTCCTCTAAAGCTAACTGTTAGCATTAGCGTGCTGACACCGGTCTGGCGCCCCCTGCAGGGTTCACCCTGAACAACGCCATCTACCAGCTGCTGGTGGCGCGCTATGCCGACCCCGACATGACCATCGACTTCGACAACTTCGTGGGCTGTCTAATCCGGCTGGAGACCATGTTCCGTGAGTCACATGACCAGCGCTCACAGCCGGCGGCTAGCGGAGGAGCTAACGCTCACGGCACAGATAAGTCTCAGAGAACCGGCCAATCACAGGGCTTCATCCAAGTTGTTGGACAGAAGAACGTTCTGGTTCAGAACCAGAACCTTTTGACCCTTGAAAGCTCTGATTGGCCCGTTCTTTGGTGCCGCTGTCCTCTGCTAGATGCTAGCTGCTGTGCTAACGTGTGAGCTAACTGCAGCTAGCTGCTGTGCTAACGTGCGAGCTAACTGCTAGCGTGTGGCTGGTGTTCCTCAGGGCTGTTCCAGAAGCTGGACCAACACTCCAGTGGAACCATCGAGCTGAACTTCGAGCAGGTGAGTCGTCCTCCAGCCTGAGGGGCGTGTCCACCGCCAGGTGCTGCCCCGCCATTGGTCGCTGACCCCCCTCTTCTCCCCCTGCAGTGGTTGAACTTCACCATGCTGTGAGCCGGTCTTCAACCAACATCACTTCCTGGTTGGTTACCTGTCCAGGTCCCTCCAGTCACATGACTGACACGCCCCTCCCACGGCCACCTGCATGTTCTCCTCACCCCCGTTAGTCCTGCTCCTTACGAGGCTGTCGATAAAGTTTATTCCAGCTGGTTTCAGAGCAGGTGAAGGTCACGCCAGAAGGTCACGCCAGACAGGAACCAGTTTATTCAGTTTATTCAGTTTATTTAGTTTATTTAACCTTCAGGCCAAAGAAAATAAAATCAATTAAATCAATAAATGTAAAATCTATAAAATCAATAAATGTGATTTAAACTAATAAACATGAACGAACAGAAACAACGCGTCCGTCTTTCTTCCGGAGGAAGTGACGTCAGCTCAGCGGCTGGCTCTGAAATCTCCCGACGGCGATGAGGGTGCGCCCCTCACACACACTCACACACACACACTCTCTCACACACACACACACACACTGGGCGGGGCCTCGCACTGGGCGGGGCCTCGCACTGCAGCAGAACATCCTCCGGTGCTTCTCCAGCGCTGCGGTACCGACGGAGCTGCTTCCGGACCGGGAGGACCGACGGGCCGGTGAGTGTCGGGTCTGGGTCTGGGTCTGGGTCTGGGTGAGGGGGGGTACAACCGATCCGTGAGGACCAATCAGCGACCGGTCCTCCTCCAGCGTCACGCAGGAATCAAACCAAACCGTTCCCTGAACGGGACGAACCGGGAGACGAGGAGCTCTTGTGACGTCATCCTGTTTTTAAGTGACGTGTTGAATGACCTGAACCAGGTAAGGACATTCTAAAAGAGGCGCGAGGCGAGCATTTGATGAGACCCCGCCCACTGGTAACGTCCGTCAGGAAAATCAATCAATCGATTGATGTGACCCGGATCGATTCTGTGTGAACCGGTGTCTGAGACCT
The DNA here is from genome assembly GCA_013358685.1 of Antennarius maculatus. Taxonomy (NCBI): domain Eukaryota; kingdom Metazoa; phylum Chordata; class Actinopteri; order Lophiiformes; family Antennariidae; genus Antennarius; species Antennarius maculatus. The sequence continues at coordinate 1,677 of JABVMC010000031.1, forward strand.
CCAGCATCAGGCCCTGATTGGCTGGCCTTCATCACGTGACTACATCAAAACCCGCCCAGACCATTTTGTTGTGATTAATTATTAATTTATTATTATTAACAATAATTTATTATTATTTTTAATTTTCTATTATTATTAATGATTTATTATTACAATTATTATTGTTGGTAGTATAATAATAATATTATTATTATTATAGTTATTATTATTGTTGTTGTTGTTGTTATTGTTATTATAGTTATTATTATTGTTGTTGTTATTATTATTATAATATTATTGTTATTATTGTTATTATAGTTATTATTATTGTTGTTGTTATTATTGTTATTATAGTTATTATTATTGTTGTTGTTATTATTGTTCTTCTCGTTCTTCTTCTTGTTGTTCTTCTTGTTCTTCTCAGTTCTTCTTCTTCTTCTTGTTGTTCTTCTCGTTCTTCTCGTTCTTCTTCTTGTTGTTGTTCTTCTTGTTCTTCTCGTTCTTCTTCTTCTTGTTGTTGTTCTTCTTGTTCTTCGTTCTTCTTGTTGTTGTTCTTCCTTGTTCTTCTTCTTCTTCTCGGCATCCGTGCTGTTCTGCTAGCCACCTGCGGCTGAAGCTAACTCTTGTTCCCTGTCAGCTTTTCATTGGACACTCAGGATGACGGGGGGCGTGTCTGAACGGATCCAGCGGGAGCGGCTGAAGGCTGGAGGTCTGGGCTCCGCCCACTCAGCCGTCCCCTACCAGAACCAGGACTTCCAAGCCCTGAGGGCCGAGTGTCTGCAGGACGGCTGCCTGTTCCAGGACCCCCTGTTCCCAGCAGAACCCTCCTCACTGGGCTTCAAGGAGCTGGGCCCCCGGACTGCCAAGACCAGGGGGGTGGAGTGGAAGAGACCAATGGTGAGGCTAACGGTGCAGCTAGCATCACGCTAACATCACAGCTAGCTGGTCGCATGTGAGACCATCTAAACAGATTCCATGAAGAAGGTTCCTCCTGATGGTTCCTCCTGGTGGTTCCTCCTGATGGTTCCTCCTGGTGGTTCCTCCTGATGGTTCCTCCTGGTGGTTCCTCCTGATTGTTCCTCCTGATGGTTCCTCCTGATGGTTCCTCCTGATGGTTCCTCCTGGTGGTTCCTCCTGGTGGTTCCTCCTGGTGGTTCCTCCTGATGGTTCCTCCTGGTGGTTCCTCCTGATTGTTCCTCCTGATGGTTCCTCCTGATGGTTCCTCCTGGTGGTTCCTCCTGGTGGTTCCTCCTGATGGTTCCTCCTGGTGGTTCCTCCTGATGGTTCCTCCTGATGGTTCCTCCTGATGGTTCCTCCTGATGGTTCCTCCTGGTGGTTCCTCCTGATGGTTCCTCCTGATGGTTCCTCCTGGTGGTTCCTCCTGATGGTTCCTCCTGATGGTTCCTCCTGATGGTTCCTCCTGGTGGTTCCTCCTGATGGTTCCTCCTGGTGGTTCCTCCTGATGGTTCCTCCTGATGGTTCCTCCTGGTGGTTCCTCCTGATGGTTCCTCCTGATGGTTCCTCCTGGTGGTTCCTCCTGATGGTTCCTCCTGGTGGCGCTGTCACCTGGAGGTTGGACCAGTCGTGATGTCATCACTGAGGCGTTAATCATGACTAATCCTCATTAGGTGTTTCAGTCACATGACACACGCGTGTGACGCTTTCTGTCGCATCAGCAAACTGTCTCTGATTGGCTGTTTCAGGAACTGACGGACAGCCCTCAGTTCATCGTGGGCGGAGCTACCAGGACAGACATCTGCCAAGGAGCACTGGGTGAGTTGTTAACTGGTCATGTGACCTGGGACTTAAGGAAAACAACCCTAACGACTGCTGCTAGGGGAGCGGCTGGAGTTGCTTGTGTTGTTACGGTAACCAGTCAGCAGCCAGCGGGGGGCGGCGTGAGGACGGCGTTAGGGCGTCGCCAGGGACTGAGTCTGAGTCAGGACAGGAAGCAGCGTCCGCAGACTTACGGCCACAGAACTGATGTGTGCTGATTGGTTTATTGATCAGTGAATGGATGTCTGCTGAAAGGAATGCTGTTAGCCGGAAACATTAGCAGCTTAATGCTGTGTTAGCGTTTAGCGTAGCATTAGTGGCTCCCAGTGGACTAGCAGAGGCAAATGGAGTTCCATCAGTGTGTACTTCAGGGTCCCTCCGGGAAGGCGGCGCCTTCGGGTGAAGGTCAGACGACCTGGAGGCTACTGCGTCAGTCTGTCTATAAAATGTTAGCATATCAGTTAGCAGCACTGCAAGGTTTCAGATTGATTTAGCTCGCTAGCATTAGCTAAGGAACACCCGTGGTGTTTATGAATTTAAGTTGTCATGGTAACAAAAATGTTACCTCGTAATCCAAACAAAGGGAAGAGCTAATGTCGCTAGCTAATGCTAACAGCTAATAACTCAGCCTGAAGGCGGTCCCAGCGGGACGCTGCTGCTGGACTGATACTGAAGGGTGGCGTCTTGTGTCAGGTGACTGCTGGCTGCTGGCTGCTATTGGCTCGCTGACCCTGAATGAAAACCTGCTGCATCGCGTGGTTCCTCACAGCCAGAGCTTCACCCAGCAGTACGCCGGCATCTTCCACTTCCAGGTGATACTCCGCCTACAGCCATCAGCGTCAACTTGCTGAGTCATCATCCATCAGTCCGCCAGAAAGCCACGACGCAGCGTCCATCGTTTCATATCCACCCGTTAACACTGTGACCCTGTAACACCGTAACACATTACACTGTAACTCGTAACACTGTAACACTGTAACACTGTAACATGTAACACAGTAACACTATAACACTGTAACACTGTAACACTATAACACTGTAACACTGTAACATGTAACACTGTAACACTGTAACACTAACATGTAACACAGTAACACAGTAACACAGTAACACTAACACTGTAACACTGTAACACTATAACACTGTAACACTGTAACATGTAACACTGTAACACTGTAACACTAACATGTAACACAGTAACACAGTAACACAGTAACACAGTAACACTATAACACTGTAACACTGTAACACTATAACACTGTAACACTGTAACATGTAACACTGTAACACTGTAACACTGCAACACTGTAACATGTAACACTGTAACACTGTAACACTGTAACATGTAACACAGTAACACTGTAACACTATAACACTATAACACTGTAACACTATAACATGTAACACTGTAACACTGTAACATGTAACACTGTAACACTGTAACATGTAACACAGTAACACAGTAACACTATAACACTGTAACACTGTAACACTATAACACTGTAACACTGTAACATGTAACACTGTAACATGTAACACTGTAACACTGTAACACTGTAACATGTAACACAGTAACACAGTAACACAGTAACACTATAACACTGTAACACTGTAACATGTAACACTGTAACACTGTAACATGTAACACTGTAACACTGTAACATGTAACACAGTAACACTGTAACACTGTAACACTATAACACTGTAACACTAACACTGTAACACTGTAACACTGTAACATGTAACACTGTAACACAGTAACATGTAACACTGTAACACAGTAACACTGTAACACTATAACACTAACACTGTAACATGTAACACTGTAACACAGTAACACTGTAACACTATAACACTGTAACACTGTAACACTGTAACACTGTAACATGTAACACTGTAACACAGTAACACTGTAACACTATAACACTGTAACACTGTAACATGTAACACTGTAACACTGTAATGTAACACTGTAACACTGTGACACTATAACACTGTAACACTGTAACATGTAACACTGTAACACAGTAACACTGTAACACAGTAACACTGTAACACTATAACACTATAACACTGTAACACTAACACTGTAACACTGTAACATGTAACACTGTAACACAGTAACATGTAACACTGTAACACAGTAACATGTAACACTGTAACACAGTAACACTGTAACACTATAACACTGTAACACTGTAACACTGTAACATGTAACACTGTAACACAGTAACACTGTAACACTATAACACTGTAACACTGTAACATGTAACACTGTAACACTGTAACATGTAACACTGTAACATGTAACACTGTAACATGTAACACTGTAACACTGTAACATGTAACACTGTAACACTGTAACATGTAACACTGTAACACTGTAACACTGTAACATGTAACACTGTAACACTGTAACATGTAACACTGTAACACTGTAACACTGTAACATGTAACACTGTAACACTGTAACATGTAACACTGTAACACAGTAACACTGTAACACTATAACACTGTAACACTGTAACATGTAACACTGTAACACTGTAACATGTAACACTGTAACACTGTAACATGTAACACTGTAACACTGTAACACTGTAACATGTAACACTGTAACACTGTAACATGTAACACTGTAACATGTAACACTATAACACTGTAACATGTAACACTGTAACACCATACCCTACACATAATTCTCTTTTTACCTTGAGCCACTTGAAAGGACAGAAATTGTTTCTCCACATGAAGCAACGAAGCAGACAGCGTTTCGTGGTGACATCACTCCACCGGTTGGGCGTGAGCTTCTGGGAGTGGGCGGAGCCTCAGGCAGTGACATCATGTGTCTCACCTGTAGTTCTGGCAGTTCGGTGAGTGGGTGGACGTGGTGGTGGACGACCGCCTGCCGGTCAAAGACGGCGAGCTGCTATTCGTCCACTCGGCCGAGGGGCGGGAGTTCTGGAGCGCCCTGCTGGAGAAGGCCTACGCCAAGTATGTCTGACCCCTGACCTCTAACCCCTAACCCATAACCCTACGCCAAGTAGATCCACACAGGCCTGTGGCCGTTGCTCTGCCCTCATCACCATGGCGACGGCTTCAGAAGGGTGTGTTTTGTGTGTGTGAGGTTGAACGGCTCCTACGAGGCGCTGTCGGGGGGCAGCACCACCGAAGGCTTCGAGGACTTCACCGGGGGCGTGGCCGAGATGTACGAGCTGAAGGACGCGCCGCCCGACCTTCATCGCATCATCCGCAAAGCCCTGGAGCGAGGCTCGCTGCTGGGCTGCTCCATCGACGTCAGTCACACATGTAGTGACATCATCAGAGGGTGACATCACCGTGACATCACCGGTCGTGTCTTCTGTCTGCAGATCACCAGTGCCTTCGACATGGAGGCGGTGACCTTCAAGAAGCTGGTGAAAGGCCACGCCTACTCTGTGACAGCTATCAGACAGGTGAGTCGGTGCTGCCGTCACGTCATGTGACCTCATTTGACGTCATGTGACCTCACCTTGAGCCGTCTCCTCTGTGCAGGTGGACTACCGGGGCCAGCAGGAGCGCCTGATCCGGATCAGGAACCCGTGGGGCCAGGTGGAGTGGACGGGCGCCTGGAGCGACAAGTCAGTGCCCCCCCGTCCAATCAGACGCTGTGTTGGTGAGCGTGTGACTAATGAGTGTCATGTGACAGCTCGTCAGAGTGGAACGCCGTCGACGCCGCCGACAAAGACCAGCTGCTCTGCAGCATGGAGGACGGGGAGTTCTGGTGGGTTTCCATGTTTATGGTCTGCTGGGACCACGATGACATTCATCATGTGATTGATCTGTGGTTGTGTCTGCGTCTGTGGCTGTGTCTGTGGTTCTGTCTGTGGTTCTGTCTGTGGTTGTGTCTGTGGTTGTGTCTGTGGTTGTGTCTGTGGTTCTGTCTGTGGTTCTGTCTGTGGTTGTGTCTGTGGTTGTGTCTGTGGTTGTGTCTGTGTCTGTGGTTGTGTCTGTGGTTGTATCTGTGGTTGTGTCTGTGGTTGTGTCTGTGGTTGTGTCTGTGGTTGTGTCTGTGTCTGTGGTTGTGTCTGTGGTTGTGTCTGTGGTTGTGTCTGTGGTTATGTCTGTGGTTATGTCTGTGGTTGTGTCTGTGTCTGTGGTTGTGTCTGTGGTTGTGTCTGTGGTTGTGTCTGTGGTTGTGTCTGTGGTTGTGTCTGTGGTTGTGTCTGTGGTTGTATCTGTGGTTGTGTCTGTGGTTGTGTCTGTGGTTGTGTCTGTGGTTGTGTCTGTGTCTGTGGTTGTGTCTGTGTCTGTGGTTGTGTCTGTGGTTGTGTCTGTGGTTGTGTCTGTGTCTGTGGTTGTGTCTGTGGTTGTGTCTGTGGTTGTATCTGTGGTTGTGTCTGTGGTTGTGTCTGTGGTTGTGTCTGTGGTTGTGTCTGTGTCTGTGGTTGTGTCTGTGGTTGTGTCTGTGGTTGTGTCTGTGTTTGTGTTTGTGTCTGTGGTTGTGTCTGTGTTTGTGTCTGTGTCTGTGGTTGTGTCTGTGGTTGTATCTGTGGTTGTGTCTGTGGTTGTGTCTGTGGTTGTGTCTGTGGTTGTGTCTGTGGTTGTGTCTGTGGTTGTGGTTGTGTCTGTGGTTGTTTCTGTGGTTGTGTCTGTGGTTGTGTCTGTGGTTGTGTCTGTGGTTGTGTCTGTGGTTGTATCTGTGGTTGTGTCTGTGTCTGTGGTTGTGTCTGTGGTTGTGTCTGTGTCTGTGGTTGTGTCTGTGGTTGTATCTGTGGTTGTGTCTGTGGTTGTGTCTGTGTCTGTGGTTGTGTCTGTGTCTGTGGTTGTGTCTGTGGTTGTATCTGTGGTTGTGTCTGTGGTTGTGTCTGTGGTTGTGTCTGTGTCTGTGGTTGTGTCTGTGGTTGTATCTGTGGTTGTGTCTGTGGTTGTGTCTGTGTCTGTGGTTGTGTCTGTGGTTGTGTCTGTGTCTGTGGTTGTGTCTGTGGTTGTATCTGTGGTTGTGTCTGTGGTTGTGTTTGTGGTTGTGTCTGTGGTTGTGTCTGTGGTTGTGTCTGTGGTTGTGGTTGTGTCTGTGGTTGTATCTGTGGTTGTGTCTGTGGTTGTGTCTGTGGTTGTGTCTGTGGTTGTGTCTGTGGTTGTATCTGTGGTTGTGTCTGTGTCTGTGGTTGTGTCTGTGGTTGTATCTGTGGTTGTGTCTGTGGTTGTATCTGTGGTTGTGTCTGTGGTTGTGTCTGTGGTTGTGTCTGTGGTTGTGTCTGTGGTTGTGTCTGTGGTTGTGTCTGTGGTTGTGTCTGTGGTTGTATCTGTGGTTGTGTCTGTGGTTGTGTCTGTGGTTGTGTCTGTGGTTGTGTCTGTGGTTGTGTCTGTGGTTGTGTCTGTGGTTGTGTCTGTGGTTGTGTCTGTGGTTGTGTCTGTGGTTGTGTCTGTGGTTGTGTCTGTGTTTGTGTCTGTGTTTGTGTCTGTGGTTGTGTCTGTGGTTGTGTCTGTGGTTGTGTCTGTGGTTGTATCTGTGGTTGTGTCTGTGGTTGTGTCTGTGGTTGTGTCTGTGGTTGTGTCTGTGGTTGTGTCTGTGGTTGTATCTGTGGTTGTGTCTGTGGTTGTGTCTGTGGTTGTGTCTGTGGTTGTGTCTGTGGTTGTGTCTGTGGTTGTATCTGTGGTTGTGTCTGTGGTTGTGTCTGTGGTTGTGTGTGTGGTTGTGTCTGTGGTTGTGTCTGTGGTTGTGTCTGTGGTTGTGTCTGTGGTTGTGTCTGTGGTTCTGTGTGTCAGGATGTCTTTCCAGGAGTTCCTGCGTCAGTTCTCCAGGCTGGAGGTCTGTAATCTGACTCCAGACGCTCTGACCCAGGACTCCACCCGGTTCTGGAACACCACCATGTTTGAGGGGGGGTGGAGGAAAGGGAGCACCGCCGGGGGCTGCAGGAACCACCCCAGTAAGACTGAGGGGGGGGCCCCGGGGTGTCCTGGTCATGGATGTAATCCTGAATGTGTCCCGCACTGGTGTGGGGGCTCCTCATGCAGTGTCGTATCCCATGATGCTCTCTGCCCCCCTCAGACGTGAGGTATCCCATGATGCTCTCTGCCCCCCTCAGACACGTTCTGGATCAACCCCCAGTACCGGATCCGTCTGCTGGAGGAGGATGACGACCCGGAGGACGAGGACTCCGCCTGCAGCTTCCTGGTGGCTCTGATGCAGAAGCACCGCCGCCGCTACCGCCAGCACGGCCAGGACGTGCACACCATCGGCTTCGCCATCTACGAGGTCACATGACCGCAGACTCGTAAGCCCCTCCCCGCGGCCCCGTCCCGTTTCCTGACCCGTGTCCCGTCCCGTTTCAGATCCCGGAGGAGGTGAGTGTGTGAAGCGCGTGTGTCCGTGTGGCGTGTTGAGCCTGACGGGTGTGTGTGTGCAGCTCCGCGGGCGCCCCGGCGTCCACCTGAAGAAGGACTTCTTCCTGCGCCGCTCCTCCTGCGCCCGCTCACACACCTTCATCAACCTGAGGGAGGTGAGCGCCAGGCTCCGCCTCCCGCCGGGCGAGTACCTGGTGGTCCCGTCCACCTTCGAACCCGCCAAGGAGGCCGACTTCGTGCTGAGAGTGTTCACGGAGAAGCAGGCCGAGAGCGGGTGAGTGTGGGGGGTCCTGGGGGGCGGGTCCTGGGGGGCGGGTCCTGGGGGGCGGGTCCTGGGGGGCGGGTCCTGGGGGGGTCGGTGACTGAATGTGACTGAATGTGACTTCCTGCAGCGAGATGGACGACCACATCGAGGCCGACCTGGACCAGGAGGTAACAACAATCTATGATGTCACCGTGATGTCATCGTGACATAGCTGCATCGCTCACGACCCCCCCAATGCCCCCCCCCCCCATTCTTGCTTTCTGCAGGAGGAAATCTCAGAGAGTGACATCGACGACTCCTTCAAGTCCATGTTTGCTCAACTGTCAGGAAACGTGAGTAAAGGTAGTAGTGAGGGGTCAGGGGTCAGGGTTAGGGTTAGGGGTTAGAGGTTAGGGGTTAGGGTTAGGGGTTAGAGGTTAGGGTCAGGGGGTAGGGGTTAGAGGTTAGGGTTTAGAGTTTAGGGTTAGGGGTTAGAGGTTAGGGTTAGGGGTTAGAGGTTAGGGTCAGGGGGTAGGGGTTAGGGGTTAGAGGTTAGGGTTAGGGGTTAGAGGTTAGGGTTAGGGGTTAGGGTTTGGGTTAGGGTTAGGGTCAGGGGTTAGGGTTAGGGGTTAGAGGTTAGAGGTTAGGGGTTAGAGGTTAGGGGTTAGAGGTTAGGGGTTAGGGTCAGGGGGTAGGGGTTAGAGGTTAGGGGTTAGAGGTTAGGGTTAGGGGTTAGAGGTTAGGGTTAGGGGTTAGGGTTAGGGTCAGGGGTTAGGGTTAGGGGTTAGAGGTTAGGGGTTAGAGGTTAGGGGTTAGAGGTTAGGGGTTAGAGGTTAGGGGTTAGAGGTTAGGGTTAGGGGTTAGAGGTTAGGGGTTAGAGGTTAGGGGTTAGAGGTTAGGGTTAGGGGTTAGAGGTTAGAGGTTAGGGGTTAGAGGTTAGGGTTAGGGGTTAGGGGTTAGAGGTTAGGGGTTAGAGGTTAGGGTCAGGGGTTAGGGGTTAGAGGTTAGGGTTAGGGGTTAGAGGTTAGAGGTTAGAGGTTAGGGTCAGGGGTTAGGGTTAGGGTCAGGGGTTAGAGGTTAGGGGTTATCAGTCCCTGTGAATACATTTGAACCCCTATTGATCTTGACCTTCAGGACCAGCAGATCTCTCCAGGTGAACTCAGGACCGTCCTCAACAGAGTCGTGTCCAAACGTAAGAGAACAACACACATGTGTGTTCAGACTTCTGTCTGTGTCTCAGCCAACCACAGGCCTGGATTCACCGCTAGCGATAGCAGTAGGGTTAGCGTTAGCGTATGTGGAAAACCACAGAACTGCCTCTGATTGGATGACGCTTCTTCTTCTGTGGTTCTTCCAGACAAGGACCTGCAGACCGACGGCTTCAGCGTGGAGGCGTGTCGCTCCATGGTCAGCCTGATGGACGTATCCTCCTGCTGACGGGGACCGGTTCTGGTTCTGGGGTTCTGGTTCTGGGGTTCTGGTTCTGGGGTTCTGGTTCTGGGGTTCTGGTTCTGTGCTCCTCAGATGACCTTGACTCGAGCTCAGAAGGACGGCAGCGCTCGCCTGGGTCTGCTGGAGTTCCAGGTTCTGTGGAACAAGATCCGGAAGTGGCTGGTGGGTCAGCTCAGCCGGCGCCGGACTGTTAGCCGGCAGCTTCAGCAGCTGAGGCTCATGGGTGTTGTAGTCCTAGAGGTGTAGCTAGTAGTAATGCGGTCCGAGTGTTTCAGAACCAGGATCGGACCCGGTCTGACTGGTGGGTTCTTGCTGCCCTGCAGGCGATCTTCAGGGAGTTCGATCTGGACCGGTCCGGGTGTATGAGCTCCTACGAGATGCGCCTGGCGCTGGAGAACGGGGGTTAGTCCTCTTGATGCTCACGTCCCCGTGGTTCTGGTGCGGACCGGTTGGCTCAAGGTGTGACCTTCTGTCCTCAGGGTTCAAACTGAACAACAAGCTGCACCAGGTTCTGGTGGCCCGGTACGCCGACAACGAGACCATCGACTTCGACAACTTCACCTGCTGTCTGGTCAAGTTGGAGGCCGTGTTCAGTACGTACCGCTGCTCGGGTCCGGCGGCTCCGCGGGCCCTGAAGGCACCGGAGGCTCCAGCTGGACCCGCCAACATGTTCTGGTTCTCTTCTTTCTCAGGGATGTTCCAGGAACTGGACCGAGACGGGACCGGGAGCGTGGAGATGAACATCGCCGAGGTACAAACACACCAACAGGTCCAGAACCTGTAGGCGGTCCTGGTCCAGAACCTGTAGACCCCTACTGGTCTTTCTCTGATGGGGGCAGTCTGTAAACAGAAATCTCAGGGGGGCCTGAATGTACACATTTATTGTCTCCAGAAAGCCACACATTACCAAATATTATTAACCCCTTAATAACAGCAAAAAGTCATGAAATAAATAATAACTATTAATAAAATAAAAACACTATTTATGAAATATAACAGAACCAAATAACCCCCTCTGGGATCTTCACAGAAAAAAAGGCTTTGGATACTAACTTTCTGTTGTCAGTCAAAAAAACCCCCATTTTTTTAGAAAAGTACATTTTTTTCAACCGACCAACCAAAAAAAAATAATTTTAGACTGACCAACCATCTAACCAATAAAAACACTTTTTCTAGGCTGACCGACCAATCAACCGTTCGACCAAAAAAAAACATTTTTTAAATCGACCGAATGACCATCTGACCAACGATCCAACAGGAAAACATTTTTAGACCAACCGACCGACTGACCCAAAAAAATATTTTTTTAAACCGACCGACCAAAACAATTTTTTTTTCATTCAACCGACCAACGAAAGAAAAATTTTTAGACCAAGTAACCGACAGATCAAAAACTTATCTTTGGTTGGTCGGTCGGTGTAAAAAAATATTTTTGGCTGGTCTAAAAAATTTTTTTATCTTTTTGCATCGATCTAGAGATTTTTGGTTGGTCAGTCAGTTTAATTTTTTTTATTTTGGTCGGTCTGAAAAATAATTTTTTTGGTTTGTCGGTCGGTCTAAAACTTTTTTCTGGGTCTGTCGGTTTGTTTAGAAAAAATGTTTTTTTTGGAAGGTTGTTCAGTTTAAAAATATTTTTTTGTCAGTCTAAAAAAATTAGTTTTGGTTGGTCACTAGGTCTGAAATTAAATTTTTTTTCGGTCGGTTAAAAAAATTTTTGGGGGGTCGGTCGGATTAAAAAAAAATATTTTCACATGGTCAGTCTAACAAACTGTTTTTTTGTCAGTCAGTCTAAACAAAGTTTTCGGTCAGTCGGTTTAAAAATATTTTTCTGGGTTGGTCAGTTTGGTTAGAAAAATTTTCGTTGGTCAGTCCATGAAAAATTTCTTTGGTCGGTCGGTCATTCGGTCTGATTTTCTTTTTCAGTTGGATTTAAAAAAATTCTTTTTTCACACGGTCGGTCTGAAAATTTTTTTGTTCTAAAACATTTTTTTGGGGGTCGATCGGTCAGTCTAAAAAAATTTTTGGAGGTCGGTCAGTTTGTTTAGAAAACATTTTTTTGGAATTGGTCGTTTCTGTCTAAAAAGAGTTTTTTTTTCTGTTGGTCAAAAAAAATTTTCTTTGGTTTGTCGGTCGGTCTAAAATTTTCTTTTCACACAGTCGGTCTTAAAAACTTTTATTTGGTCAGTCAGTCAAAAAATTTTTTTTTTGGTTGGTCTAAAAAACGTTTGTTTTGGATTTACGGTTGGTCTTAAAACAATTTTTGGTCAGTAAGTTTAAAAAAACTTTTCTGGGTCGGTCGGTGTGTTGGGAAAAAAAATATTTTTGCACGGTCAGTCTAAAAAATTTTTTTTAGTTGGTCGTTCAGTTTAAAAATATTTTTTTATCGGTCGTTTTGAAAAACTTTTCTGGTCTGTTGGTCTGAAAAACTTTTTTTGGGTCAGTCGGTTTAAAAAAATGTATTTTGGTCGGTCAGTCAGATTAAAAAGAATTTTTTTTCTGGTAGGTCAGTTTCAAAAAATTTTTTGAGTCACACAGGTGGGCTGCAGGTCTGTCAGGTAGTCGGATTCCAGAGAGGGTTATTTGGTTATTATCTGTTTCATAAATAGTGTTCTTTATTTCATTACTAGTTTTTATTTATTCCTATTTCTATCTATATTTCTATTTAAAACGTTTGGAGACCCCTGGTGTGGGCGGTTCCTGACCCAGAACCTGTAGGTAGTTCCTGGTCCAGAACCTGTAGGCGGTTCCTGACCCAGAACCTGTAGGCAGTTCCTGACCCAGAACCTGTAGGCAGTTCCTGGTCCAGAACCTGTAGGCAGTCCGGGTCCAGAACCTGTAGGTAGTTCTTGACCCAGAACCTGTAGGCAGTTCCTGGTCCAGAACCTGTAGGCAGTCCGGGTCCAGAAGCTGTAAGCAATCCGGGTCCAGCTCTCTAATGAACTCTTCCTCTTCCTCAGTGGCTCTGCATGAGCATGTGTGGCTAAAGAGGCGGGTCTGAACCCGCCCACTTGGAAGAACAAGAAGAACCCAAACCCTAACCGGGACACAGCCCCCCCCCCCCCCCCCCCGACCCGCTGGAACTTGAAGAACCAAGAACGTGTCACTGAAGACCAGGACTGGGTGTAGAGCCAGGGTCCAGGACCAGGATGTACGCATCTGTGTATTAGCTTATTTTAGCTATGTTAGCTCGCAGCTAAATGACTCAATCTAAGCTCAATGGTAGCAACAAGCTAGCTAATAATGAAGCTCATCAATACAGCCAATGAATGATGTGGTTAAAATGCAGTGGGAGGAGCCAACGCTCATAAACACATTAGTGACGTTTCAGGGTACATTCAGTTTCACAAGCTAACAAACACAGTCTTGTTTATGAGCTAATAGCTAGCTACTTCATATCTGTTCTGTTGTTTAGCATGCTGAGCTGAGACTAGTCATTAAAGTCAATATTTAAAACATTAAAAACATCTAAATAAGTGAATAAATTCCAGCTTGAACTCATGACGGTGTCTCCAGACGGACTACAGATTTATCACTACAGAACTACAAATCACACGTCTCACTGCTGCTGTTTGGTGTGTGTGTGTGTGTGTGTGTGTGTGTGTGTGATAAGCCTGTCAGTCACAGCTCTGGGTCACATTGACTCACCTGCATCACGTGTTTTTTAATTATTTGTAAACACAACAGTAACAGCTCACTTAAACAAAAACAAGACTAATAAATAAACACCAATCAGAAGAAGCCCCGCCCCGCCAGGCGGCGCTGTGTGGCCCCCTGCCGACAGGAAGTTCAGACCAAGTGGCCGCCGTCCGCCGCGGTGCATTGTGGGACAACATGGCGGGCTTGTGGAAGGTTGCGTCCCGTCTCGGCTCCGGGATCCGGGTGTCGCCCTCCGGCCCGGTCCGCGCGGCCTCCGGCGGGCCGTCGGGCAGCGACCAGCCCGCCGCGAATCGACCCAAGTCGGGCTTCGCGGCCGCCTTCGACCTGCAGGCGGAGCGGCTCCGGGGCGCGGGGGGCCGCGGCGGCGCCTCCGGCCGGGAGGAGAGCTTCGCCTCGATGCTGCGCCGCTGCCCGCTGGTGCAGATGGGTCCGGCCCGGGGCAAGGTGGTGCTGGGGACCGTGTTCCACACGGTGGAGGACGACCTGTACGTAGACTTCGGGGGGAAGTTCCACTGCGTGTGCCGGCGGCCGGCGTGGGGGGAGGCTCTGCGGCGGGGCAGCAGGGTCCGGCTGCGCCTGGAGGACCTGGAGCTCACCGCCCGCTTCCTGGGAGGCCAAACCGACACCACGCTGCTGGAGGCCGGGGGCACCCTCCTGGCCCCGCCGGAGGGCCAGCAGGCCCGGGACCGGAACCCGGGCCGGACCGGTCCCTGAACGCCTCACGGACGAGTCTGGAAGCCCCGCCCACCTAAAAGGAAGACTGTTGGACACTTCCTGTCGGCCATCTTTGACCCCTCCCCTTTGTTATTGTTTGGGTTTAATCACGTTAATGTTCAGAACCGTCTGTTCCCTGTTTTCAGAGCACGAGTTCAGTTAAACCGGTTAAATTAAACCCGTTAAATTAAACCCGTTAAATTAAACCCGTTACATTGAACTCCAATAAAATCTCTGAAGCAGCCGTCAGTAGTCTTTATCTCACACACACACACACACACACACCTAAACGTCATCTAAACATAGTCCTGCTGTCGGTTTATTCAATCCAGATTATTCCGTATCTGGATTAAATAAACTAAGTTTCTGTTCCAGGAACCAAACCAACAGAAACTGTTTGTGAAATAAGGAGTTTCTCTGAAATTTGTTGACGTTAAATTAGAGCCGAATACAGAATTTAAACCACCCAACCTCAAACACAGCTGTGCATGACGTCAGAACCCGGATCAGAGTCGCGTCTGGTTGAATAAGAGGCGGAACATTTGAGTCGTTTAAATCTTTAATTTTCTCAGTAATTCTTTCCATTCCTGGAGGAACTTCCGCCGCGACTTTGATCCTCACTGGTTTTAACGGAGAATTAACGGTCGAACCGGAAAATCCACTTCCTTCACTTCCTGTTGTCTCCAGCGGCAGTGGTGACGTCATGACGTAAAGACGTCTGGTGCGGAAAGGGCCGCGAAGGAAGAGAAGAGCTGCGCATGCGCAATGTGTTCGTCGCCGTCGACTCAAGATGGAGGTGTTTGTCAGCGCCCCCGGTTCCCGGTTCTCCTGCCTGACGTTCCCGGAGGGTTCTGCGGTCTCGGACGTTCTGGGCCGGTTCGTCCGGTTCCCGGTAAGTGTTCCCACCGGGCGGAGGCGGGAATGGGAAGCGACGGAGGTGGAGCGGAGGACGAGCGTGTGAGCTGGTATGCTAACGTTAGCAAACAGGCTAACGGTTAGCAAACAGGCTAACGCTAACGGAACGACCGGGAGACGTTTTCCCGTTAACGTATCAACGCGCGGATGTAGCCTGAGCTTAGCTTAGCATGTTGGTGTCTGTTAGCTCATGTGTAAAAGACTGTTAGCTTGATGCTAACCGAGCATCACTGTGTGTGCGCGCAGTGTGTTTCTCCTGGTGATTTCTACGTCATCAGAAATGGTCAGCGGGCGGAGCCAGATGACCCCCTCCAACATGGAGCCGTCTATCACCTGGAGCCCCGCCTCCGTGGGGGGAAAGGAGGTGTGTTTCAGGAAGTAGACAGGAAGTGATGCGCGCGCGCGCGTGTGTGTGTCTCTCTCTCTGTGTGTGTGTGTGTCTGTGTGTGTTACTGTGTGTGTGTGTGGCTGTGTGTGTGTGTGTTACTGTGTGTGTGTGTATTACTGTGTGTGTGTGTCTGTGTGTGTGTGTGTGTGGCTGTGTGTGTGTTTCTGTGTGTGTGTGTGTGTCTGTGTGTGTTACTGTGTGTGTGTGTGTTACTGTGTGTGTTACTGTGTGTGTGTGTCTGTGTGTGTGTGTCTGTGTGTGTGTGTCTGTGTGTTACTGTGTGTGTGTGTGTTACTGTGTGTGTGTGGCTGTGTGTGTGTGTGTGTGTGTGTGTGTGTTACTGTGTGTGTGGCTGTGTGTGTGTGTGTGTGT
>JABVMC010000031.1:20000-77500 GCA_013358685.1 Antennarius maculatus
GTGTGTGTTACTGTGTGTGTTACTGTGTGTGTTACTGTGTGTGTGTTACTGTGTGTGTGTGTTACTGTGTGTGTGTGTTACTGTGTGTGTGTGTTACTGTGTGTGTGTTACTGTGTGTGTGTGTGTGTTACTGTGTGTGTGTGTTACTGTGTGTGTTACTGTGTGTGTTACTGTGTGTGTTACTGTGTGTGTTACTGTGTGTGTGTTACTGTGTGTGTTACTGTGTGTGTTACTGTGTGTGTTACTGTGTGTGTTACTGTGTGTGTGTTACTGTGTGTGTTACTGTGTGTGTTACTGTGTGTGTTACTGTGTGTGTTACTGTGTGTGTTACTGTGTGTGTGTTACTGTGTGTGTTACTGTGTGTGTTACTGTGTGTGTTACTGTGTGTGTTACTGTGTGTGTCCAGGTTTCGGCTCCATGCTGCGCGCTCTGGGCGCTCAGATCGAGAAGACGACGAATCGTGAGGCGTGCAGAGACCTGAGTGGGCGTCGCCTGCGAGACGTCAACCACGAGAAAGAGTAGGGCGCCGCCCACACGATGACCCCGCCCCCGAGGCGTGTCCCCTCTGAGGTGGGCGTGGCCCTCTCCTGTGTGCAGGATGGCGGACTGGCTGAAGCAGCAGGCGGAGCGCGAGGCGCAGAAGGAGCAGCGGCGTCTGGAGCGTCTGCAGAGGAAGCTGGAGGCGCCGCAGCACCGCTTCAGCGACGCCCACTACCAGCAGCAGTGTCACGACCTATCAGAGCGCCTGGAGGACTCTGTGCTCAAAGGTCAGCCCCGCCCCCTGCTACCGGCCGCTGAGGCCACGCCCACCACTAACGAGGACTCCTGTCTCAGGTCTGCAGGCGTCGGCCGGCGGTCAGGTGGGGGCGGGGGACGCCTCGGCGACGAAGAGGCCGAACACAGACGAGAGCGAGCAGCAGAGGAAGAGGAGGAGGAAGACGGCCGAGTGTTTCTGGTGAGTCGCTAGCGGTTGTTAGCGGTCGCTAGCGGTTGTTAGCGGTCGCTAGCGGTTGTTAGCGGTCGCTAGCCGGGAAGTGGGCGGGGCAGGGGCGTGGTGACGAGCTGGCGTCCTTACAGGATGGGGGTGGAGCTGCCGAGCTCTGAGGATGAAGATGATGAAGACGAGTCTCCGTCCACCTCCACCAGCTGTGGAGCTGCTGTTTCCATGACGACACCACCCGAGTTCCCGGGCCGCAAGTAGAGATGACACGTGATTGGTTCAGACCGTCATCACATGTTTACGTGTTTTTAACTCACCTGTGGCCCCGCCCAGCTCGCCTCCTGCACCTGGAGAAGGCTCCTCATTGGCTCCTCAAGCCACCAGAGACGAGGGGCGGAGCCCTGCAGGAGCCCATGGAGACGAGGGGCGGAGCCCTGCAGGAGCCCATGGAGACGAGGGGCGGAGCCCTGCAGGAGCCCATGGAGACGAGGGGCGGAGCCCTGCAGGAGCCCATGGAGACGAGGGGCGGAGCCCTGCAGGAGCCCATGGAGACGAGGGGCGGAGCCCTGCAGGAGCCCATGGAGACGAGGGGCGGAGCCCTGCAGGAGCCCATGGAGACGAGGGGCGGAGCCCTGCAGGAGCCTCTACTGATGGCCCAATGGGCCGACAGCCAGAGGTCAGCTGTTTGTCTGGTATCGTTACTGACACGTGTAGCCCCGCCCCCGGCGTGCCAGTGGTACTAACGGAGCCCCGCCCCCTGCAGGTGGGCGTAGCCCTGTCCTCGCTGTCCCAGCTGGAGGCTCTGGGGCTGGACGTCCTGAAACAGGAACTGATGTCACGCGGCCTGAAGTGCGGCGGGACGCTGAGGGAGCGAGCGACACGCCTCCTCGCCGTCAGAGGGCTGACCCCAGACCAGATTGACCCCGCCCTGCTCGCCAAACCAGGAAAGACCAGGAGGAAGTGAGGTCACGGGAGGTCTTTCCGTTTCTTTTTATAGTGTGTGTCAGCTGTCCAATCAGAGAGCAGCATGTACAACCAAACAATAAAGGCTTGAACTGACGTGTGTGGGGTTCAGGGGTCATTCAGGGGTCGTGGGGTTTTCCCATCACTGACTCTAGAACCAGAACCGGGTCAGAACAGGGTCCTTTATTGTGCCTGCAGCTGATTGGTCGACATCAGAGGAAGTGACATGTTTACGTTCTGCTTCCTCCACGCTGAGTCACGGTTCAGCAGAGGTTGATGGGAGCTCCAGTCCTGAAAGGGGGGTCCCACGACGTGACCTGTGGGGCCTCCAGCAGCTCGAAGCAGACGATGACATCACCAGTTGCAAAGTGGGCGTTGCCCTCGGCCGACAGGCCGCACTCCATCCCCGCCGCCACCGTCTGGACGTTGTCTTTGTGGTGCTTCAGCGCCGCCAGGGAGCCTGCAGGACCCGTCAGGACCCGAGTCAGAACCAGCACACCCCACCCACTGGACCCCGCCCCCCCAGGTGGGACTCACCCTCCCAGACGGCGTCCTGGCCCCGGATCACCCGGAACCGCATCCGGCGGTCCAGCTGGCCCTTCTGGACCCGACAGCCGGCGACCTGGACCTTCTTCCTGCCCTCAGAGACCTCGAAGAGGGCGAGCACCGACGCCTCGCCTGTGGGGGGAACCAGAGCCCGTTCACGTCGACCCGTTCACGCCGACCCGTTCACGCCAACCCGTTCACGCCGACCCGTTCACGCCGACCCGTTCACGCCGGGTCCTCACCCACAACGTTCTCGGACACCAGTGGCGGCAGCCTGCTGCTAAGCTCCGCCCTCAGCGCGTCGATCAGCTGGTAGATGATGGCGTGGAGCTGCAGGGGGACACCCCGCTTCGACGCCAGCTGCTGCACCACCTTGTTGGCGCCCACGTTGAAGCCGTAGATGGAACCTGGAGGGGGACGGACACACCTGAGGGCCTGCTCTGACCTCTGACCCCTGATCGCTTAGTCAGCATAAAATTCAGATTTGTAACATGAACAAAGTGTTAAGAAAAGTTTGATTTATGAGTTAAAATTTATTTATTTAATAAATGTTTATTTATTAAAACTACAAAAAACAAAAGCTTTAAATGACAGAAAGCAGCGATGGCCACGCCTCCTTCTGGCCACGCCTCCTGCGGTAAGCCTGACCAATCCGGACGCAGCTCACCTGCGAACGTGTCGGCCATGTTGACGTCCTTCTCCGACACGTCTCCGACGCCGCAGTGGATGACCTCCAGGGGGCACTGGTGCTGCGCGTCGTAACTGCTCACGACAGTCAGGACCGCGTTCAGCGCGCCGGCCGTGTCACCTGGACAGGAAGTCACCGTCGGCCGTCAACGGGCGTGTGACCGGCGTGGCGAGTAGTGGGCGTGGCGTGACGCGTACCTTTGATGATGAGCAGGAGGCGGAGCCTGTTCCTCTCTACTCTCTCGCTCAGCTTCGGGCCCTCCATCCTCTTCTTGGCGGCGGTCACCGCCTTGCTCCGCCTACCGCCCAGCAGCTGTAGCTCCGCCCTCCTCTTCCTGTGCTCCTGCTGGTGCAGCAACTGCTTCTGCTCGATGATACGCCCCTCCTCCTGCAGCCGCTGGTGCTCCGCCTCCAACCTCCTCCAGTCAACTATCTCCTTCGCCCGCTGCTGCTCCAGGAGACCCCGCCCACATCAGCCTGTCAGACCATCAGACCCCACCCACATGGACCAGAGGGGCGTGTCCTCACCTCTGACTCCACCTCCAGGATGGCGTCCCCGGCGGACGGCAGCGCCTTCCAGCCCACCACCTGCACGGCGGACCCTGGCCCCGCCTCCGCCACGCCCTGTCCGTTCTCGTCCATCAGGAGGCGGACCTTAGCCCAGCAGGCCCCGGCCACCAGGAAGGAGCCCCGCCTCAGTGTCCCCTGCTGGACGACGGCGGTAGTGACGGGTCTGTGGAACAGGATAGAACCGGTTACGGATCCCGGTTACGACCAGGACCCGGCGCCGCGTCCGGAGTGCCCACCCTCTGCCGGTGCTGGTGCGGCTCTCGATGATCAGCCCCTCCACCGGGCCGCCGGGGTCGGCCTTCAGCTCCAGGACCTCCGCCAGCGCCACCGTGGCCTCGGCCAGAGCCAGCAGGTTGTCGCCCTGGAGACAAGGTGGTCAGTGATGTCATCGGGGTCGAGCGTGGGGGGGTGAGAGGGCGGGGCGCTGCTTACCTTGAGTCCGGACACGTGGACGGCCTGGACGTCGCCCCCAAACTCCTCACAGACAACGTTGTGCCCCAGCAGCTCCTGCTTCACCCTGTGGGCGTCGGCCTGGCATTTGTCACACTTGTTCACCGCCACGATCAACGGGACTGAGGAACAGGAAGTAACGTTAGGAACAGGAAGTAATGTCAGGAACAGGAAGTAATGTCAGCAACAGGAAGTAACGTCAGGAACAGGAAGTGGTGTCATGAACAGGAAGTAGTGTCAGAAGCAGGAAGTAGTGTCAGGAACAGGAAGTGGTGTCAGGAACAGGAAGTGGTGTCAGAAACAGGAAGTAGTGTCAGGAACAGGGAGTAGTGTCAGAAACAGGGAGTAGCATTAGGAACAGGAAGTAGCGTCAGGAACAGGAAGAAGTGTCAGGAACAGGAAGTAACGTCAGGAACAGGAAGTAACGTCAGGAACAGGAAGTAGTGTCAGGAACAGGAAGTAATGTCAGGAACAGGAAGTAACGTCAGGAACAGGAAGTAGTGTCAGGAACAGGAAGTAACGTCAGGAACAGGAAGTAACGTCAGGAACAGGAAGTATCGTCAGGAACAGGAAGTAGTGTCATGAACAGGAAGTAGTGTCAGAAACAGGAAGTAGTGTCAGGAACAGGGAGTAGCATTAGGAACAGGAAGTAGTGTCAGGAACAGGAAGTGGTGTCATGAACAGGAAGTATTGTCAGGAACAGGAAGTTGTGTCATGAACAGGAAGTAGTGTCAGGAACGGAGTAGCATTAGGAACAGGAAGTAGTGTCAGGAACAGGAAGTGGTGTCATGAACAGGAAGTAGTGTCAGAAACAGGAAGTAGTGTCAGGAACAGGGAGTAGCATTAGGAACAGGAAGTAGTGTCAGGAACAGGAAGTAACGTCAGGAACAGGAAGTAACGTCAGGAACAGGAAGTAAAGTCAGGAACAGGAAGTAGTGTCAGGAACAGGAAGTAATGTCAGGAACAGGAAGTAACGTCAGGAACAGGAAGTAGTGTCAGGAACAGGAAGTAGCGTCAGGAACAGGAAGTAACGTCAGGAACAGGAAGTATCGTCAGGAACAGGAAGTAGTGTCATGAACAGGAAGTAGTGTCAGAAACAGGAAGTAGTGTCAGGAACAGGGAGTAGAATAAGGAACAGGAAGTAGTGTCAGGAACAGGAAGTGGTGTCATGAACAGGAAGTAGTGTCAGGAACAGGAAGTGGTGTCATGAACAGGAAGTAGTGTCAGGAACAGGGAGTAGCATTAGGAACAGGAAGTAGTGTCAGGAACAGGAAGTGGTGTCATGAACAGGAAGTAGTGTCAGAAACAGGAAGTAGTGTCAGGAACAGGGAGTAGCATTAGGAACAGGAAGTAGTGTCAGGAACAGGAAGTAGTGTCAGGAACAGGAAGTAACGTCAGGAACAGGAAGTAACGTCAGGAACAGGAAGTAAAGTCAGGAACAGGAAGTAATGTCAGGAACAGGAAGTAACGTCAGGAACAGGAAGTAACGTCAGGAACAGGAAGTAGTGTCAGGAACAGGAAGTAACATCAGGAACAGGAAGTAGTGTCAGGAACAGGAAGTAGTGTCAGGAACAGGAAGTAACGTCAGGAACAGGAAGTAGTGTCAGGAACAGGAAGTAACGTCAGGAACAGGAAGTAACGTCAGGAACAGGAAGTAATGTCAGGAACAGGAAGTAACGTCAGGAACAGGAAGTAACGTCAGGAACAGGAAGTAGTGTCAGGAACAGGAAGTAACGTCAGGAACAGGAAGTAACGTCAGGAACAGGAAGTAACGTCATGAACAGGGAGTAGTGTCAGGAATGCCAGCGGCGGCGCCGGACGCGGCACTCACCCCCAGCCTGCCGGGCCAGCTGGATGGACTCCACCGTCTGCGTCATGACGCCGTCATCGGCCGCGACCACCAGGATGATGATGTCAGTGGCGTTGGCTCCGTGGGCCCTCATGGAGGAGAAAGCGGCGTGGCCGGGCGTGTCCAGGAAGGTGATGCTCTCACCTGAGGGCAGCTGGACTGTCGGCAGGAGACGATGACATCATCGTTAGTCAGTGACATCATCATCAGAGTGATGACATCATCAGCATCAGTGATGTTCTGCCCCCCCCTGGTACCGAGGAAAGCCCCGATCTGCTGCGTGATGCCTCCAGCCTCCATGGCGACCAGCTGGCTCCGCCTCAGGCTGTCCAGCAGCGTGGTCTTCCCGTGGTCCACGTGACCCATGATGGTGACCACAGGGGGGCGGGGCTTCAGGCGGGCGGGGTCTGCTGGGGGTCTGAACACACACATCAAAGTGAGGTCACATGACTCCCAAAAGCGTGGTGATTGGCTGGCGGCGGTCATGTGGGCGGTACCTCCTCCTGGCGTCCTTGTTGGGCCGGCTTCTGCTCTCCGCCCCTTTGACCTCCTCCACCGGCTGGTCCCTCCTCTGACCTTTGACCTCCACCAGCTTGTCCCTCGTCTGACCTTTGACCTTCACCGGCTGGTCCCGTCCCTGAACTTTGACCTATGACACACAGGACCAGGTCTAATCTCCTGACAACCAGGAAGTGACATCACCCAAAGGGGAGGAGCCTTCCATCTGTGCACAGGAGGTCCAGGTGGAAGGTGATGACATCATCAGAACACTCACCTGTTTGGGGGCGTACTTCCTGCTCTGCTGACACAACAAGGGGGTGGGGCTTTGTGCGGGAGAGAGGCGGGACAAAGGCAGGAAGTGGCGTAGCTGAATTGAGTTGGCGGTGGCGAGTCGCCGGGCCGCTCGCATCATCGATGACATCACACTCATACCTGTCGGGAGTAGCAGGGTCAGGCCCCGCCCCCACAGGGTCAGCTGACCATCTGATCCAGATCGGGGGCGGAGCCAAAGACATACCTCACACATCAATACAACAATATGTTGTATTGATGTGACACACACACACACACAGACACACACACACAGACACACACAGACACACACACACAGACACACACACACACACACAGACACACACACACACACACACACACACACACACACACACACACAGACACACACACAGACACACACACACACACACACACACACACACACACACACA
Source organism: Antennarius maculatus (assembly GCA_013358685.1). Lineage (NCBI taxonomy): Eukaryota > Metazoa > Chordata > Actinopteri > Lophiiformes > Antennariidae > Antennarius > Antennarius maculatus. Next base: position 27,232 of record JABVMC010000031.1, read on the forward strand.
CACATTATATCAGATTATCATATAGATTTATTCTGTTTAACGTAAACCTGGCTGATGAGGACGACTATTTTTCCCTAAATGAAGCTCCTCCTCCTGGTCACCTAAATGATCAGGTCCTAAACGAGTCTCAGGCAGAGGTGGACGAGTTAAATCGATTTTTAATTCCTCGCTAGAATTGAGCCCTAAACCAAAAATTATCTTCAAGTCATTTGAAAGTCTTAGTCTGAGCCTATCAAACGTATGCCGCAAAGAGGGCACAAGCCAGTGTCTTATTGTGCCGGTCCCGAGCCCGGATAAATACAGAGGGTTGCGTCAGGAAGGGCATCCGGCGTAAAACTTTTGCCAAATCAAAGATGCGAATCAAACATATGACTTCCATACCGGATCGGTCGAGGCCCGGGTTAACAACGACCGCCATCGGCGCTGTTGACCTACAGGGCGCCGGTGGAAATTGGATTACTGTTGGTCAAAGAAGGAGAGGAGGAAAGTGTGTTCACACGAAGAAAGAGGAGAGGAGCGCCAAGAGTATAGGACTGAGAGTAGGGACGTTGAATGTTGGAACTATGACAGGAAAAGGTAGAGTGTTGGTCGACATGATGCAGAGGAGGAAGGTAGACATACTGTGTGTCCAGGAGACCAGGTGGAAAGGTAGCAAGGCTAGAAGTTTAGGAGCAGGGTTCAAGTTGTTCTATCATGGTGTAGATGGGAAGAGAAATGGAGGAGGAGTTATCTTGAAGGAGGAGTTTGTTAGGAATGTCCTGGAGGTAAAAAGAGTGTCAGATAGAGTGATGAGTCTGAAGCTAGAAATAGAAGGTGTGATGTTCAATGTTGTTAGTGGGTATGTTCCACAGGTAGGATGTGAGCTGGAGGAGAAGGAGAAATTCTGGTTGGACTTTGATGAAGTGATGCAGAGCATACCTAGAAGTGAGAGAGTTGTCATCGGTGCAGACTTCAATGGACATGTTGGTGCAGGTAACAGAGGTGATGAGGAAGTGATGGGCAGGTTTGGTATCCAGGACAGGAACGCAGAAGGACAGATGGTGGTTGACTTTGCAAAAAGGATGGAAATGGCTGTAGTGAATACTTTCTTCCAGAAGAGGCAGGAACATAGGGTGACCTATAAGAGTGGTGGTAGGAGCACACAGGTAGACTACATCTTGTGTAGACGATGTAACCTGAAGGAGATCAGTGACTGTAAAGTAGTGGTAGGCGAGAGTGTAGCCAAACAGCATAGGATGGTGGTGTGTAGGATGACTCTGGTGGTGAGGAAGATGAAGAGGACAAAGACAGCAGAGGACGAAATGGTGGAAGCTAAAAAAGGAAGGGTATTGCATGACCTTTAGGAAGGAGTTAAGACAGGCTCTGGGTGGTCAGGAGGTGCTTCCAGATGACTGGACAACTACAGCTAATGTGATCAGGGAGACAGGTAGGAGAGTATTTGGTATGTCATCTGGAAGGAAAGTAGATAAGGAGACTTGGTGGTGGAATGAGGAGGTACAGGAGTGGATACAAAGAAAGAGGTTAGCTAAGAAGAAGTGGGACACTGAGAGGACTGAGGAGAGTAGACAGGAGTACAGGGAGATGCAGCGTAAGGTGAAGGTAGAGGTAGCAAAGGCCAAACAAGAAGCTTATGATGACTTGTATACTAGGTTGGACAGTAAGGAGGGAGAGACTGATCTATACAGGCTGGCAAGACAGAGAGACAGAGATGGGAAGGACGTGCAGCAGGTTAGGGTGATTAAGGATAGGGATGGAAGTCTATTGACAGGTGCCAGCAGTGTGATGGGAAGATGGAAAGAGTACTTTGAGGAGTTGATGAACGTGGAAAATGAGAGAGAACAAAGACTAGAAGAGGTGACTGTTGTGGACCAGGATGTAGCAAAGATTAGTCAGGATGAAGTGAGGAGAGCACTGAAGAGGATGAAGAGTGGAAAGGCAGTCGGTCCTGATGATATACCTGTAGAGGTTTGGAAGTGTCTAGGAGAGGTGGCAGTAGAGTTTCTGACTGGGTTGTTCAACAGGATCTTAGATAGTGAGAAGATGCCTGAGGAGTGGAGGAGAAGTGTGCTGGTGCCCATTTTTAAGAACAAGGGAGATGTGCAGAGTTGTGGCAACTACAGAGGAATAAAGCTGATGAGCCATACAATGAAGTTATGGGAAAGAGTAGTGGAAGCTAGACTAAGGGCAGAAGTTAGCATTTGTGAGCAGCAGTATGGTTTCATGCCAAAAAAGAGTACTACAGATGCAGTATTTGCTTTGAGGATGTTGATAGAGAAGTACAGAGAAGGCCAGAGGGAGCTGCATTGTGTTTTTGTAGATCTGGAGAAAGCTTATGACAGGGTGCCCAGAGAGGAACTGTGGTATTGTATGAGGAAGTCTGGAGTGGCAGAGAAGTATGTTAGAGCGGTGCAGGACATGTATGAGGACTGTAAGACAGTGGTGAGGTGTGCTGTAGGTGTGACAGAGGAGTTCAAGGTGGAGGTGGGACTGCATCAGGGATCAGCTCTGAGCCCCTTCTTGTTGCTATGGTGATGGACAGGCTGACAGATGAGGTTAGACAGGAATCTCCATGGACTATGATGTTTGCAGATGACATTGTGATCTGCAGTGAGAGTAGGGAAGAGGTGGAGGAGAAGCTAGAGAGGTGGAGGTTTGTCCTCGAAAGGAGAGGGATGAAGGTTAGCCGCAGTAAGACAGAGTACATGTGTGTGAATGAGAGGGACCCAAGTGGAAGAGTGAGGTTACAGGGAGAAGAGATCAAGAAGGTGGAGGATTTGAAGTACTTAGGGTCAACAGTCCAGAGCAATGGAGAGTGGGGAAAAGAGGTGAAGAAGCGTGTCCAGGCAGGATGGAATGGGTGGAGAAAAGTGTCAGGTGTGATGTGTGATAGAAGAATTTCAGCTAAAATGAAAGGAAAGGTGTACAAAACTGTGGTGAGACCAGCGATGTTGTTTGGTCTAGAGACAGTGTCACTGAGGAAAAGACAGGAGACAGAGCTGGAGGTAGCAGAGATGAAGATGCTGAGGTTCTCTCTGGGAGTGACCAGGAAGGATAGGATCAGGAATGAGTCCATCAGAGGGACAGCACATGTTAGAGGTTTTGGAGATAAAGTCAGAGAGGCCAGACTGAGATGGTTTGGACATGTCCAGAGGAGAGATAGTGAATATATTGGTAGAAGGATGCTGAGTTTTGAACTGCCAGGCAGGAGGCCTAGAGGAAGACCAAAGAGGAGGTTTATGGATGTAGTGAAAGAGGACATGAAGGTAGTTGGTGTGAGAGAAGAGGATGCAAAGGACAGGGTTAGATGGAGGCAATTGATTCGCTGTGGCGACCCCTGAAGGGAAAAGCCAAAAGGAAAAGAAGAAGTCTGAGCCTTTCAAACCCAACCCAGAAACTACTTCAGCCCCTTTTATTTGTCATCATTTATCGTCCTCCTGGTCCATACAGTGACTTTCTATCTGAATTTGCTGATTTCTTAACTAGTTTAATTCTTAAAACTGATGAGGTCATAATTGTTGGTGATTTCAATATTCACGTAGACGACAGTAATGATAGCCTCAGTAGGGCATTTATGTCATTACTAGACTCCATAGGCTTTAGTCAGCGTGAACAGGAATCTACCCGCCAGTTCGAGCATACTCTGGACTTAGTCTTGATTTATGGGTTTGAAATTGGGGAGTTGGTCATCTTTCCTCATAATCCTATCCTTTCTGACCACTGCCTGATAACTTTCGACATTCGGCTATTGTGTAATTCTCTTCCTGAGAAAAACGTTTGTACTAGAAACTTATCAGATCATACTATTTCTAAATTCAGGGAAGAAATCCCAAGTATGCTTAATCTAATCCCACTACTGAACTACACAGCAGGTCATTTTCTGAACTCAGTTAATGTTAGTCCATCTCAAATTGATGAGTTTGTTGATGTTACTTCAGACTCTCTGCCAAAAACCTTAGATTTAATTGCTCCACTAAAAAATAAGACTATAAAACAGGGGATGCGAGCTCCCTGGTTTAATTCTCATACCCACCAATTAAAGCAAGAATCCCGACAACTTGAGAGGAAATGGCGTTCTACAAAATTAGGAAAATACCGCACTGCGTGGCAAGATGGTTTACATAAATACAGGAAGGGATTCTTTCCTCTAGAGCAGCCTATTATTCATCATTAATGGAGGACAATAGAAACAATCACAGGTTCTTGTTCAGTCCTGTATCCAGACTGACAAAGAACCACATATGATCCTAGTATTCCATCAAGTCTCCACAGCAATGATCTCATGAATTTCTTCATTAATAAGATCCTGCTCATCAGAGACAAAATTAATGGAGTCCTGTCCTCAAACTCTGGTCCTTCTTTAGGTCCCTTAGATCCAGAAAACACACAGCTGACTCCTGAACCCTTTGGTTCTATGGATGTCTTTTCTCCAATACAGATCAGTCAGCTGATTAAAATAATCTCCTCAGCTAAACCATCCTCCTGTCTGTTAGATCCAATTCCAACTAAACTCATCAAAGAAGCCCTACCTTTACTTAGCAACCACTTCCTTAATATAATTAACATGTCATTATCTACTGGATATGTACCACGGTCCTTTAAAGTAGCTGTAATCAAGCCACTTCTCAAAAAACCTAACCTGGACCCTACTGTTCTAAATAATTATCGACCCATCTCAAATCTCCCGTTTTTATCTAAGATCTTGGAGAAAATAGTCGCTAATCAGTTATGTGATTTCCTTAAATCAAACAATTTGAGAATTTCCAGTCAGGTTTCAGGGAACATCATAGTACGGAAACAGCACTTGTCAAGGTTAGCAATAACCTCCTAACCGCTTCAGACAGAGGACTTGTTTCTATACTGGTTCTCTTAGACCTTAGTGTGGCGTTTGACACAATTGACCACAATATTCTTCTGGCACGACTGGACCAAACAATTGGTGTTAAGGGATCAGCACTGATGTGGTTTAAGTCTCATTTAACTGACCGTTCAGTTTGTTCACGTTAATAAAGTCCTCTAGGTCAACTAGTTAGTTATGGAGTTCCTCAAGAACGAACTGATTTCACCGCTGAATTAAATCCGGTTAACGGAAAGAACCGATTCGGTCATTTTCTCTCACCGGACGAGCTTCAGTCTGAACCGGTCCGCTTCACCGTGGCCTGTACCCTCCACCGGGAACCGCCATGACAGTCAGCGAGAGGAGAGCCCGCCCCCTGGCGGCGGGGAGGGGTTCTGCTGCAGGAGAGCCCCCCCCCTGGCGGCGGGGAGGGGTTCTGCTGCAGGAGAGCCCGCCCCCTGGCGGGAGGGAGGAGCCTGTCTCAGCGGTCTCAGCCTATAGCAGCGAACCTGAAGGAACGTGTGGTTCCTGATGCCTCATCGGTAAATAGAGAACCAATAAAAATACAGAGAACCAATAAAAATACAGAGAACGAATAAAAATAGAGAACCAATAAAAATAGAGAACCAATAAAAATACAGAGAACCAATAAAAATACAGAGAACGAATAAAAATAAAGAACCAATAAAAATAGAGAACCAATAAAAATACAGAGAACCAATAAAAATACAGAGAACGAATAAAAATAGAGAACCAATAAAAATACAGAGAACCAATAAAAATAGAGAACCAATAAAAATACAGAGAACCAATAAAAATACAGAGAACCAATAAAAATAGGGAACCAATAAAAATACAGAGAACCAATAAAAATACAGAGAACCAATAAAAATAGAGAACCAATAAAAATACAGAGAACCAATAAAAATACAGAGAACCAATAAAAATAGAGAACCAATAAAAATAGAGAACCAATAAAAATACAGAGAACCAATAAAAATACAGAGAACCAATAAAAATAGAGAACCAATAAAAATACAGAGAACCAATAAAAATAGAGAACCAATAAAAATACAGAGAACCAATAAAAATACAGAGAACCAATAAAAATAGAGAACCAATAAAAATACAGAGAACCAATAAAAATAGAGAACCAATAAAAATAGAGAACCAATAAAAATAGAGAGAACCAATAAAAATACAGATAACCAATAAAAATAGAGAACCAATAAAAATAGAGAACCAATAAAAATACAGAGAACCAATAAAAATACAGAGAACCAATAAAAATAGAGAACCAATAAAAATATAGAGAACCAATAAAAATACAGAGAACCAATAAAAATACAGAGAACCAATAAAAATGGAGAACCAATAAAAATACAGAGAACCAATAAAAATACAGAGAACCAATAAAAAAAGAGAACCAATAAAAAAACAGAGAACCAATAAAAATAGAGAACCAATAAAAATACAGAGAACCAATAAATATATAGAGAACCAATAAAAATAGAGAACCAATAAAAATACAGAGAACCAATAAAAATAGAGAACCAATAAAAATAGAGAACCAATAAAAATAGAGAACCAATAAAAATACAGAGAACCAATAAAAAAACAGAGAACCAATAAAAATACAGAGAACCAATAAAAATAGAGAACCAATAAAAATACAGAGAACCAATAAAAATACAGAGAACCAATAAAAATAGAGAACCAATAAAAATACAGAGAACCAATAAAAATACAGAGAACCAATAAAAATAGAGAACCAATAAAAATACAGAGAACCAATAAAAATACAGAGAACCAATAAAAATACAGAGAACCAATAAAAATAGAGAACCAATAAAAATACAGAGAACCAATAAAAATACAGAGAACCAATAAAAATAGAGAACCAATAAAAATACAGAGAACCAATAAAAATAGAGAACCAATAAAAATACAGAGAACCAATAAAAATACAGAGAACCAATAAAAATACAGAGAACCAATAATAAAAACAAACGTTTTCAATCAATCTTCATTGATTTTATTTTGTGAAATAAAAAAAAATCCGAGACATTTTGTTTTCTTCTGACTTTTATTGTAAATAATGTAAAAGAACAGGTTCCACACCAGAACACGTGTGACACGACATTAAACGCTGGATTCAACAGACGACCCTGAACGCCACATTTCCATCAAACACACAGTTCCCCCAGGGTGTTCTCTGGAGCCGCTTCAGAGTCAAACTGGGTCAAACCGGACCAGGTCCAGAGTCGAACCGTGTTGGTTTGGCAGACCCTAAACCCACCCTTGAACCCGAGCCCCTGGTGGAGGACCAGAAAAAAACGGATCAATGTGACTTCTGCTTTCATCCGCGTCTCTGGTGGGACAAGAACCGGTCCAGAAGGAGACCTGGACCAGGAGCTGGACCGCCGGAACAGGTGCTGAGCTGACACTCTAGAACACGTTGTGATGTTCCAAAGAAGAAAACTGTGTTTCAATGATTTTTTTGTAATTTGTTTAAATGTCTAACCCCTAACCCCTAACCCTAACCCTAACCCCTAACCCCTAACCCTAACCCTAACCCTAACCCCTAACCCTAACCCCTAACCCTAACCCCTAACCCTAACCCTAACCCCTAACCCTAACCCCTAACCCTAACCCCTAACCCCTAACCCTAACCCCTAACCCCTAACCCTAACCCCTAACCCTAACCCTAACCCCTAACCCTAACCCCTAACCCTAACCCCAACCCTAACCCCAACCCCTAACCCTAACCCTACCCCTAACCCTAACCCCTAACCCTAACCCTAACCCCTAACCCTAACCCCTAACCCTAACCCTATCCCCTAACCCTAACCCCTAACCCTAACCCTAACCCCTAACCCTAACCCTAACCCCTAACCCTAACCCTAAAGCCCTAATCCTAATCCTGACCCTAACCCCTAACCCTAACCCTAAACCCTAACCCTAACCCCTAACCCTAACCCCAAAGCCCTAATCCTAATCCTGACCCTAACCCCTAACCCTAACCCTAACCCCTAACCCTAACCCTAACCCCTAACCCTAACCCCAAAGCCCTAATCCTAATCCTGACCCTAACCCCTAACCCTAACCCTAACCCTAACCCCTAACCCTAACCCCAAAGCCCTAATCCTAATCCTGACCCTAACCCCTAACCCTAACCCTAACCCCTAACCCTAACCCTAAAGCCCTAATCCTAATCCTGACCCTCCTCTTCCTTGCCTAAAACAAACATCCTACTGAGCGTCACTTTATTCATTTATTCTGTTTCATCGTCGTTTAAGAACTAGAACCTGGGGGGGTGGGGGGGTCGTAGCACCGGACGATAAACCTGCAGCGAGTGTTTGGTCACTTTAAAGGCACGTCCTGACAAACACACGCTACACGGAACCGCTAAACATGAAACACACAAACCCTTCACTGTAAAAGCATCTGAACATAAAGAGAGACCCGCCACAATAAAAGCCAGGTATGATGGCGGCGCCGGGTTAGCGCCGGGTGGAGTCAGCGACGGGCGGAGTCAGCAACGGGCGGAGTCAGCGACGGGCGGAGTCAGCGTCACCAGAGAAGAAGAAGCGACGGAGGACTCAGGATCACTGACATCTCCACACAAACAAGCTGCAGAGAAGAAGACAGAGGAGATGAGACACAGGCGCACATCATCTCCCAGAATCCCCAACAAGCATCAAGACGTCCTTTAACCAGTGGAGCTGCGTCCAAGTCGGTTAGCACTGTTAGCGTAGCGTCGCTACCTGGAGGCAGCAGGACGTGGTTGAACCGACACACGAGAAACTGCTCTGAAGTCACTGATGCAGGAGAAGCTAACATGTTAGCAATTTAGGTTATAGCTAACATGTTAGCCACTTGGGTTTTAGCTAACTTTTTTGCCAGTGACGAGTCAGTGGTTGTAGATGGACCTGGTCCCCTCGGATCTGGGTGGACCCGGTCCTACTGGGTGGACCCGGTCGCCCTGGCGGTGCTGGGGGCGGGCTCACCTGCAGTCGCTGCCGCCGGCGCTGATGACGAACTTGTCGTCGCAGGAGAAGCGGATGTTGGTGACGTGCGCCGAGTGTCCGAAGTAGCGCTTGTGTTTGGCCTGTGGAGAGAGGGTGGACCAACACGTCAGGGTGTGGTGGGCGGGACCGGCCGGGTCACGTGTCACCGGTACCTACAAACTTCTCGGGGCAGGGGAAGTCAAACAGCTTGACCAGTCCGAAGTCGTCTCCCGTCACCAGGTTGAGGCCGGCGTGGGAAACACAAGCGCAGTTCACGTCTGCCTTCTCCGCGTTCCGGGGCCAAACGCCCAGAACCTCATCCCCCAGGACACTGGACATAGAACACATTCAGAACCCGCCCCCCCAGGACACTGGGTCTATCTACCCCTCTACTCCCTAGACCTTCTACCCCTAGACCCTAACCATTAGACTCTCTACCCCTAGACCCTAACCATTAGACTCTCTACCCCTAGACTCTCTACCCTTAGACCCTCTACCCCTTGACCCTCTACCCTTAGACCCTCTACCCCTTGACCCTCTACCCTTAGACCCTCTACCCCTAGACTCTCTACCCTTAGACCCTCTACCCCTTGACCCTCTACCCTTAGACCTTCTACCCTTAGACCCTCTAGGGGTTTCTTCAGTTTCCCCAACAGGAAAAAAGAAGAAGAAACCTCTGGAGAAACACATCTTCTCCTGGGATGAATCCATGAGGACCAGAAGCTAAAGTCCAGGCTCACCTGGTCCAGGTAGCCCAGGTGATCTTCTCGCAGACAGACTGTTCTGTGACGATCTTTCCTGAGGGAACTTCATGCACCTGTCGGGTGTAGGTGCTGGTGGACACCTGGGACGGAAATCAGTTTCAGTCACGTTTGGTTCAACAGGAGGCATCAGCTGCTGGTCCAGACTGAAAGCCGGTCCAGAGTCTCCAGACCTGCAGATGTTTGCTGTCAGCGGAGAAGTCGATCTGGAGGACGAAGCCAGGGATGTCCTTACAATACCCGATCCGGTTCAGGGACGGTCCCAGAGAAAGATCATAGAAGTCCACCGCACCTTCAATGGAGCCCACCGCCAGGAAGCGGTTGTCCGGACTGAACCTGAAATACAAACGGGTAACGACTGAAGAACCGGAACCCGAACAACGAGGTCACACAAGTTCTAAACCACGAGATCGACCCGGGACCCGAGCTGTAGACTCAGACCTCCAGAACAAGGTGCACAGAGGTCAGGTCAGAAACCCAGTGAGGGTGAGACCCCCTGGCATAACTCTATCCACCTCCAGAAAACAGAACCCACACCTCTGGAAACTTCTCCAAGCTGCCTTCGGTGGGGTTCCTGCATCCTACCACCGTTCTGAGTCTCACCACGGTGAGGACCGGCTGAACGTTGTCCACATGGTGGCTACAGGAGATGCTGAGCTCTGAGTTCAGGATGGGTCTCCTTCCAGGCTGTTCGCTCTGGAGGAACCAGCAGAACCTCCTGGCTGTTGGGACGAGGACCCTGACGGATGTTCTCCTTTCTGCACAACCACTCAAAGCCCCCCCTGCTGATGTCCTACCGTAGGTCCTGGATGGCGGCACTGCGGTCCCTCCTCTTGCCCCAGACGGTGAGGGAGTTGACCAGCAGGATGAGGAACTCTCCGTTCTCCATGCCGATGCAGACCATCTCCCCGTTGGGGCTGTAGGAGGCGCTCTTGGCAGGATGGCCCAGACTCACCTTGTTCAGGAGTTTCTGACAGGAAACAAGAGGAACCGGGGGTCAGGGGTCAGGCCACCCAGCACCTCCGGCGCCGGGTCGGCGTACCTTATCAGCCAGGTCCCAGATCCGGACAGTCCCGTCGTCGCTGGCGGAGATGAAGACGTCTTTGAACGGGTGGGCGGCCAAGCCCCAGATGCCCCCCTGGGTGTGTCCGTTGATCATGGTGTTGGAGGCAGCGTTCTTCTCCCCAACCTCGATGATCTCTCCATCTTTGGTTCCCACCAGAATCTTCCCCTGGAGGGGGAACCGGAGACGGGGGGGACAACGTTACGGTTGGTCTCTGGCCGTGGGTGGCACGCGATCGGGGTGTCCCCCACCTTCCCCCTGCAGACGGACCGGACGTTCTCCACCGGCTGGCCGGTCTCCAGCTGGAACGCCCGGCAGCGCTTCATCTCCTGGTCCCACAGCTTCACCGCCCCCCCCTCTTTGGTCCTGTTGGGGAACAGGAACCCGGGTCAGCTTCGGGTCACGCGGCTAACGCTAGCTGGAACTTGTGGGGTGGGGGGGTACTCACGGGCGCTCCTTGCCCCCGGTGACGATCAGGCCGTCCCTCAGGGTGGTGTACATGCTGAACACCGGCCCGCTGTGCGCCTTGGCCACCACGCGCACCAGGAAGTGCTCCCGCCACACGAACACGTCGCCGTTGATGGCGCCGGTGAACGTCAGGTTGTTCTGAGGACACAGGTCACTTCCTGTCAGAACAGTTTTTCTGAGGGGGGGTCCAAACTAAGGATGTAGAGCCTCACCGCGCCGAACGCCACCGACAGCATGGTCTGCATGCGGCCATCCTCTACCGCGCCGACCACGCCCTTCTTGTACAGCAGCGACCCCCCCACCAGGGTCCAGAACTTGATGTGTTTGATTCCCACCGACACAAATTGGGTGTCGGAGTCAGGGCGGAACTCCACCACGAAGATCCTCTCCGAGTGCCCCCCCTGACTGGTCACCCTGGTCCCTGCAGAGAGGTCAGAGGTCACTGAGCCGCCCCCAGCCCCAGCTCCGCCCCCTCCCCCCCGCAGCAGCAGGTACCTTCCTGCCACCTCCACACCGTGATGGTGTGCTGGGGCTCCACCCCCACCGACAGCAGCAGCTTCCCCGTGGCGCTGAAGTGGACGTAGCCCACGCCCTTGGGGTGGGGGCAGCGCAGGATGGACAGCGTCTGCTTGGTCACGGCGTCCCACACGTGGATGCACGGCGCCAAAGCTGGGGAGACCACACCCACACCACCAGGAGACCACACCCACACCACCAGGAGGTCAGGAGGCATCGAGAAACCAGACCCTGATGGACCTGACAAGACCTGCAGTCCCCTCCCACCAGAGTGCCCCCCCATCAGAGGGGCCACATCAGTTGGGACCACCAGGTAACGTGGACTCCGACCTGACCTAGAACAACCCCAGTATCAAATGCACATGTTTCAAACTCAAGGCCCGGGGGCCAAATGTGGCCCTCCACATCATTTAATGTGGCCCTTAGAGCATAAAGGTCAGTGTCTAAAATCAATAGGTCAAAAGTGTGCTTTGACCAAAACTACATTTCCCACAATGCACTAATTCATCCCATTTTAACTCTATAAAAAAACGTAGTGAACAAAGTTAACGTCCTAACTTGTGTCTGATGTTATTTTTCTTTATTGATTGATAGTTTGATCCTTGATTGATGGAGTTCTGTGGGTTTAATAACCTGACAAATGAAAAGGATTTATGTTAGAACAGAGAAACAAACAAACATGTTTTTTCTGTCTAACTGTAATGTTTGGAACTAGAATAAGTCAGAAATTCACTGATTTAACATTAAGGAGTAGTTACATTTAGTTACATTACATTGAGTTACATTTAGTTACATTTATTAGTTACATTAAGGAGTAGTTACATTTAGTTACATTACATTGAGTTACATTTAGTTACATTTATTAGTTACATTAAGGAGTAGTTACATTTAGTTACATTACACTGAGTTACATTTAGTTACATTTATTAGTTACATTAAGGAGTAGTTACATTTAGTTACATTACATTGAGTTACATTTAGTTACATTTATTAGTTACATTAAGGAGTAGTTACATTTAGTTACATTACATTGAGTTACATTTAGTTACATTTATTAGTTACATTAAGTAGTAGTTACATTTAGTTACATTACATTGAGTTACATTTAGTTACATTTATTAGTTACATTAAGGAGTAGTTACATTTAGTTACATTACATTGAGTTACATTTAGTTACATTTATTAGTTACATTAAGGAGTAGTTACATTTAGTTACATTACATTGAGTTACATTTAGTTACATTTATTAGTTACATTAAGGAGTAGTTACATTTAGTTACATTACATTGAGTTACATTTAGTTACATTTATTAGTTACATTAAGGAGTAGTTACATTTAGTTACCTTAATTAGTTACATTAAGGAGTAGTTACATTTAGTTACATTACATTGAGTTACATTTAGTTACATTTATTAGTTACATTAAGGAGTAGTTACATTTAGTTACATTAAGGAGTAGTTACATTTAGTTACATTACATTGAGTTACATTTAGTTACATTTATTAGTTACATTAAGGAGTAGTTACATTTAGTTACATTACATTGAGTTACATTTAGTTACCTTAATTAGTTACATTAAGGAGTAGTTACATTTAGTTACATTACATTGAGTTACATTTAGTTACATTTATTAGTTACATTAGTTACATTTATTAGTTACATTAGTTACATTTATTAGTTACATTTATTAGTTACATCTGGCCCTTTGAGGACAGCTGATCGTCATTGCAACAAAACAAAGCAATAAATCAACAAGCATGATTGAAGGAACAATGGAGACATGGGGGCCCACTGGGGGGCGCTGGGGGGAGTTCACAATGACACCACAGCTGAAGGTCCGGGCGGTGGGGGTGGGGGGGGAGACTTCTTCCACTGGCTGGAGAGGTTCTGACCTGATCGACCTCATCTGAACCCCTGTCAGTGGACAAACAGGTGGGGGAGGGGCTACCAGTGGTGGGGGTGGAGCCACCAGTGGTGGGGGTAGGGCTACCAGTGGTGGGGGTGGAGCTACAGGACCAGTGGACAACAGTGACAGTGACATGAAGGCTAGCAGGAAGGCGGGTGGGTGAGGGGGCGGGGCCTTACCTGGAAGGTCGCTGATGTCACCTGGTGATGATGATGCGATGTGGAGCAGCACAAAAGAAAAGAAACATGCAATGGGCCCAAAGCAGCCAATGAGAGCAGAGATACCACGAGCTGGACCCCTGACCACACCCCCTGACACACGGGGGGGGTCGGTGCAGCCCAGCCCACCAGTGCAGCTGTGCATGATGTCAGCTAACAACTAGCATGATGCTAACAAACGTCAGGGGAGTTAGTGTCTGCATCACTTTCCTTTAGCATTAGCATTAGCTCATGTTAGACGCCCCCCCGTGAGTGCTGACTCACCGATCTGCCCCGTTGCCCCCCGTGGGGGCTGACTCACCGATCTGCCCCGTTGCCCCCACGTGGGGGCTGACTCACCGATCTGCCCCGTTGCCCCCACGTGGGGGCTGACTCACCGATCTGCCCCGTTGCCCCCACGTGGGGGCTGACTCACCGATCTGCCCCGTTGCCCCCACGTGGGGGCTGACTCACCGATCTGCCCCGTTGCCACCACGTGGGGGAACTTGGGGTGCTGGTTGACGCTCAGACACAGGATGTCGTCGGTGTGTTCCAGGTAGAAGCTCTGGGTTCCTGCCGGGACAGGAAGTGTGATGTCATCACCGCTGAACAGGAAGTGTGATGTCATCACCGCTGAACAGGAAGTGTGATGTCATCACCGCTGAACAGGAAGGCTACACAGTTCAACAGATTCCTGATAACACGGCCCCCAGAATCCTTAGGGCCCCCAAACCTCTCCACCACGATGAGGTGACGGGTTCAGTTCAGAATGAAACCCCCCCAACCCGCCTGAGGACCCCCCCACCATCAGGTACCAGGAACCCCCCAGCGTCAGGTACCAGGAACCCCCCAGCGTCAGGTACCAGGAACCCCCCAGCGTCAGGTACCAGGAACCCCCCAGCGTCAGGTACCAGGAACCCCCCAGCGTCAGGTACCAGGAACCCCCCAGCGTCAGGTACCAGGAACCCCCCAGCGTCAGGTACCAGGAACCCCCCAGCATCAGGTACCAGGAACCCCCCAGCGTCAGGTACCAGGAACCCCCCAGCGTCAGGTACCAGGAACCCCCCAGCATCAGGTACCAGGAACCCCCCAGCGTCAGGTACCAGGAACCCCCCAGCATCAGGTACCAGGAACCCCCCAGCGTCAGGTACCAGGAACCCCCCAGCATCAGGTACCAGGAACCCCCCAGCATCAGGTACCAGGAACCCCCCAGCGTCAGGTACCAGGAACCCCCCAGCGTCAGGTACCAGGAACCCCCCAGCGTCAGGTACCAGGAACCCCCCAGCGTCAGGTACCAGGAACCCCCCAGCGTCAGGTACCAGGAACCCCCCAGCATCAGGTACCAGGAACCCCCCAGCGTCAGGTACCAGGAACCCCCCAGCGTCAGGTACCAGGAACCCCCCAGCGTCAGGTACCAGGAACCCCCCAGCATCAGGTACCAGGAACCCCCCAGCGTCAGGTACCAGGAACCCCCCAGCATCAGGTACCAGGAACCCCCCAGCATCAGGTACCAGGAACCCCCCAGCGTCAGGTACCAGGAACCCCCCAGCGTCAGGTACCAGGACCTCAATAGGCATTCATGTCAACAGTCACCCTGTAAGGACCCTGGGGCCCCTGGGAGTCTCAACTGACCCTGAACCTCCCCAGACCCCCCCGTGGGTCTGAACCGACCCTGGACCCCCACAGACTGACCGGCAGACAGGTTCTGGACGACTGCGGCCCCCGCCGTGTGGAACACGATGTCGTTGCCGTCGTTCAGGTAGTGGAGGTTGTTCCTGCAGTCGAAGCCCCTGAAGCCGAACACGTGGTCCAGGAGCAGCTCCTAGGACACGCCCACAGGTCAGGTGACCGGAGGGACACGCCCACATGCAGGTGACAGGGACACGCCCACAGGTCAGGTGACCGGAGAGACACGCCCACAGGTCAGGTGACCGGAGGGACACGCCCACAGGTCAGGTGACCGGAGGGACACGCCCACATGCAGGTGACGGGGACACGCCCACAGGTCAGGTGACCGGAGAGACACGCCCACATGCAGGTGACGGGGACACGCCCACAGGTCAGGTGACCGGAGGGACACGCCCACAGGTCAGGTGACCGGAGGGACACGCCCACATGCAGGTGACGGGGACACGCCCACAGGTCAGGTGACCGGAGGGACACGCCCACTCACCTCCACCACCTTCTTCTTCTTGGTGACGTTGTTCCTCAGCAGTTTGTCAGGGAGGGGCGTCGCTCGACTGACAGGGGGCCTGGGGGGGGGAGCCACAGGGGGGGTCAGGGGGCGTAAAGCAGACGAGCTGCGTCACACACCTGTCCTCCCCCAGGGAGGAGCCGGGTGACGTACCTGTCCTCTGGCGGGGGCTCCCGGTGCTGCTGGGGGGGGCGTGTCCCCGTCATGCTCCTGATGCTGGCGGAGCAGATCTTGGTGACGTAGTCCACCGTCTTCTCCCGCGCCACGTCGCTGTCGTACCCTGAAACACAGCCACGCCTCCTCTGTGGCCACGCCCTTCCGTGACCCCGCCCCCCCCGCCCAGACCCTTTCAGAATAAGAGCGGCGTTACCTCCGTCCTCCTCCGTGTCGTCGTCCGACTCCTCGCTGTCCAGCGTCCTGCTCTCCTTGTGTCCCATTGGCTCTCGGCTCCAGATCATCAGTGCCGTGTCGGCCCCGCCCACCGTCAGCAGCGCCGCGTCGTCATTGGTCCAGCGCACGTTCGTCACGTTGGTGCTGTGGCCCATGTAGCGCTTAAACTTAGCAAAACGGCCCTGGGGGGGGATGAGAGGACGTGACCCCATTATCACCCCCCCAGGGTCAATTATCACCCCCAGGATCAATTATCACCCCCCCAGGGTCAATTATCACCCCCCCAGTGTCAACTATCACCCCCAGGATCAATTATCACCCCCCCAGGGTCAATTAACACCCCCAGGATCAATTATCACCCCCCCCAGTGTCAACTATCACCCCCAGGATCAATTATCACCCCCCCAGGGTCAATTATCACCCCCAGGATCAATTATCACCCCCCCAGGGTCAACTATCATCAGGTGAGAACATCATGCTGATGACATCATCATACTGATGACATCACTGTGCTGATGACATCATAATGATGACATCACGTCAGCGCCCCCACCCTGCTGGGGAAGTTGAACAGCTTCACGAAGCCGAAGTCGTCCCCGGTGGCGAGCAGCTGGCGGTCGCCGCTCAGGGAGGCGGAGTTGACCAGGCCGAGCCCCGCCCAGATCCCCTCGCAGGCGGGGCCCAGAACCGACGTCCAGCTGGCCCAGTCCAGCTTGTCCAACTGAAACACACAAGTGGGTGTGAGTGGGCGGAGCCAACGCGGTGGCAGGGGGCGGCGGCCTGTGGACACACCTCTGACGCGCTGATGTTCTGCTGGCGTCCGCGCGGCGCCTCGAAGAACAGCTGCTGCTTGGCGCCGGTGTTCACCTGCAGCAGCTTCCCTGTTAGCACAGCACACGCTAACACGCAAACTAACATGCTAACCATATGCAGAACCCAACGCTAACATGCTAACAGTTAGCACAAACGACTCATGCAGCAAACACTTCAATGAATAACGCTGCACCAAAGCCAATAGCTAGCGGGCTGGCAGCTAGCGGGCTGGCAGCTAGCGGGCTGGCAGCTAGCGGGCTGGCAGCTAGCGGGCTGGCAGCTAGCGGGCTGGCAGCTAGCGGGCTGGCAGCTAGCGGGCTGGCAGCTAGCGTCACCTCTGGCGTCCCAGTCCAGGTGCGTCAGGTAGCCGCCGGCGCCCTTGCAGATGCCGACTCTCTTGCTGGTCAGCACGTTGTAGATGTCCACAAAGGAATCATGGGATGCCACGGCCAGGTACTTCCCCGCACCTGGAGGGGCATCACAGCCGCAGTCAGCCTCCGGCCAATCGGGCGAGGCCGTGCCGGCGCCATGGGGCGTGGCGTACCTGGGGAGAAGCGGATGTCGGCGATGAGCTGGCGGCGGTGGTGGAAGGTCAGCATGTCCTCCAGCGTGTCGGCGTTCACCACCAGGAAGCTGCCGTCGTTCAGGCCCACCGCCAGCGCCTTGCCGTCGGGGGAGAAGGCGCAGCACCGCCCACCTGGAGGGGACACACCCACACGCGTTACACCAGGGGCGGGGCTCCAGGTGCGGCGGCGGCGTCTCACCTTTCTTCAGCTTGCGGACAGCGACCATGCGGTGATTGGTCGACAGCTCCCACAGGCGCAGAGACCGGTCGTCGCTGACGGTGGCGCAGACAGGAAGTAGCGGGTGGGCCGCCAGCCCCCACACCTCCCCCTCCATGTGGCCCTGAACACATCACACGCCCGTCAGCACCGGGGCCACGCCCGCGGCGGCCGCACCTGAAGGCGCCGCACCTGGACCAGCAGCGTCATGGGGCCGCTCTTGTCG
The DNA here is from genome assembly GCA_013358685.1 of Antennarius maculatus. Lineage (NCBI taxonomy): Eukaryota > Metazoa > Chordata > Actinopteri > Lophiiformes > Antennariidae > Antennarius > Antennarius maculatus. The sequence continues at coordinate 45,393 of JABVMC010000031.1, forward strand.
ATCTCCAGCACCTCCCCGTTGCGGGTGCCCAGCAGGACGCGGCCGTGGCCCAGCGTGAGGGCCCTGATGGACGGGTTGTCCTCCAGCAGCAGCCCTGGGGACACGCCCACCGTTAGCGCCGTGCTAACCCGCTAGCTGGGCCCGGGGGGGTCCGTCAGCTGTTTGGTACCAACCTTTGGAGGAGGGCGAGAGGGCGGCGCGCTTCACGGCGTACGTCTTCAGGCAGCGCTCGAACATGTCGTCCCACAGCGCCACCACGCCGTCCTTCCCCCCCGACACGAAGCCCTGCCCACAACAACAACAAACAAACAAACAAACACAACGGTCGCCACGGAGCCACTGCATCCTCTATGACATCACCAGGGTGTGACATCATCAAAACAGCTGTACACAGGCGCAGGAACACTAGTGCAGGTACACAGGTGCATATATACAGGTGCAGGCACACAGGAGTGGGTACACAGGTGCAGGTACGCAGGTACAGGTAAACTGCTGTGGTACACAGGTGCCGGTACAGGTGCACAGGTGAAGGTACACTGGTGCGGTAGGAGGTGCAGACACACAGGTTTAGGTACGCGGGTGCAGGTACACAGGTGTGGTACACAGGTACAGTACACAGGTGCAGCCCCAGGCGTACCTTGTCCAGGGAGCACATGGCGAACACGGGGCCGTCGTGGGCCTTGAGGGTCTTGATGAGGGCGGTGTCCTTCCAGATGTAGATGTCCCCGTTAGCGGCGCCGCTGAACGCCAGGTCCTCAGACCGACCGTAACACGCCGACATCATCGTCTCCTGCTTCCCCAGGTTCCCGAAGATCCCCCGCCTGAATGTCAGACCGCCACCTGGGGGGGCGGGGAAAGTCCTGTTACAATCCCCGTCAGAGCACCTGAGCAACGTGTGACATCACCGTGTTAACGGTAGCTATGGAAACAGTAGCAGCATGAACGCTAACAGAAAGCTAACAGCTACATGTATGGATGCAATGGAAATAAATGATCTCATGCTAACATGCTAACATTAGCTAACCGCTATGGTTCTCTAGTTCTGCAGGTGTGAGGTTCTGCACCTGTGCGTACAGGTGTGAGGCGCTGCACCTGTGCCTACAGGTGTGAGGCGCTGCACCTGTGCCTACAGGTGTGAGGCGCTGCACCTGTGCCTACAGGTGTGAGGCGCTGCACCTGTGCCTACAGGTGTGAGGTTCTGCACCTGTGCGTACAGGTGTGAGGCGCTGCACCTGTGCCTACAGGTGTGAGGCGCTGCACCTGTGCCTACAGGTGTGAGGCGCTGCACCTGTGCCTACAGGTGTGAGGTTCTGCACCTGTGCGTACAGGTGTGAGGCGATGCAAATGTGCCTGCAGGTGTGAGGCGCTGCACCTGTGCCTACAGGTGTGAGGCGCTGCACCTGTGCCTACAGGTGTGAGGCGATGCAAATGTGCCTGCAGGTGTGAGGCGCTGCACCTGTGCCTACAGGTGTGAGGCGCTGCACCTGTGCCTACAGGTGTGAGGTTCTGCACCTGTGCGTACAGGTGTGAGGCGATGCAAATGTGCCTACAGGTGTGAGGCGCTGCACCTGTGCCTACAGGTGTGAGGTTCTGCACCTGTGCGTACAGGTGTGAGGCGATGCAAATGTGCCTACAGGTGTGAGGCGCTGCACCTGTGCCTACAGGTGTGAGGTTCTGCACCTGTGCGTACAGGTGTGAGGCGATGCAAATGTGCCTGCAGGTGTGAGGCGCTGCACCTGTGCCTACAGGTGTGAGGTTCTGCACCTGTGCCTACAGGTGTGAGGCGCTGCACCTGTGCCTACCTGAGTGCTGCCAGAACTTGATGTGCTTGATGCCGACGGTCACCAGCTTGTCCGTCCTGAGCGGGTTACTCTTCACCACGAAGATCTTGTCCTTGTGACCCCTGCAGGACAGAATGCTGAAGGAGCACTCCACTCTGATTGGTGGCATGAGGCACAGGTGACAGGTGTGTTTACCTGGCCTTGGCCAGACGCTCTCCTTTCCTCCAGTCCCAGATGGTGATGGAGTGGAACTCGTCGATTCCCACAGAAATCAAACTCTTCCCATCAGCTGAGAGACGGTCAGGTTCATCGGCCACGGGGCGCAGGAGCAACGAGAGAAAACGGGTCAGCAAAAAGGTCAGGGTTAGGGTCAGAGGTTAGGAATCAGGGGTTAGGGCTAGGGGTTAAAGTCAAGGGTTAGGGCTAGGGGTCAGGGGTTAGGGCTAGGGGTCAGGGGTTAGGGCTAGGGGTCAGGGGTTAGGGCTAGGGGTCAGGGGTTAGGGTTAGGGGACAGGGGTTAGGGTTAGGGGTTAGGTCTAGGGGTCAGGGGTTATTAACGGTACCCGTGAACTCCAGGGCACACACCCCCCTGCTGTGGTGACCCTTCAGCAGCGACAGACACTTCAGGGTGGAGATGTCCCAGACATGAATGGCCGGGTCTCTGCCCACCTGACCACACAGACAGCCAATCAGAAACACTCCAACAGCGGGCGCCGACGACAGGCCCCGCCCTGACCGGCCCCCACCTGTGCCGAGGCCACGTAGTCCTTGAGGGGGTGTACGGTGAGGCTGAGGATGTCGTCGTCGTGGCCCAGGTAGAACTTCTGGCTGTGCTGCAGCCGGTTGTAGACGATGGCGACCGCGGCGACGTGGTACACCACCTCACCTGTCTGACTGTAGAACAGGTTGTTCCTGCAGTCGAAGCCCCGGTACCTGAGGGGGGCGGGGTTACAGGTGTGATCAGGTGCAAATCAGGCTAGAAAACACCTGGAGAACTCCTGCTGAACAACCAGACACCAGCTTCACCTGTGTCTAGTTTAGTGACACCTGTGTCTAGTTTAGTTGTACCTGTGTCTACTTCAGTTACACCTGTGTCTACTTTAGTTACACCTGTGTCTAGTTTAGTTACACCTGTGTCTAGTTTAGTAACACCTGAGTCTAGTTTAGTTACACCTGTGTCTAGTTTAGTTACACCTGTGTCTACTTTAGTTACACCTGTGTCTAGTTTAGTGACACCTGTGTCTAGTTTAGTTGTACCTGTGTCTACTTCAGTTACACCTGTGTCTACTTTAGTTACACCTGTGTCTAGTTTAGTTACACCTGTGTCTAGTTTAGTAACACCTGAGTCTAGTTTAGTTACACCTGTGTCTAGTTTAGTAACACCTGAGTCTAGTTTAGTTACACCTGTGTCTAGTTTAGTGACACCTGTGTCTAGTTTAGTTGTACCTGTGTCTTCTTCAGTTACACCTGTGTCTACTTTAGTTACACCTGTGTCTAGTTTAGTTACACCTGTGTCTAGTTTAGTTTCATCTGTGTCTAGTTTAGTAACACCTGAGTCTAGTTTAGTTACACCTGTGTCTAGTTTAGTTACACCTGTGTCTAGTTTAGTAACACCTGAGTCTAGTTTAGTTACACCTGTGTCTAGTTTAGTTACACCTGAGTCTAGTTTAGTTACACCTGTGTCTAGTTTAGTGACACCTGTGTCTAGTTTAGTTGTACCTGTGTCTACTTCAGTTACACCTGTGTCTACTTTAGTTACACCTGTGTCTAGTTTAGTTACACCTGTGTCTAGTTTAGTTTCATCTGTGTCTACTTTAGTTACACCTGTGTCTAGTTTAGTTTCACCTGTGTCTACTTTAGTTACACCTGTGTCTAGTTTAGTTACACCTGTGTCTACTTTAGTTTCACCTGTGTCTAGTTTAGTTTCACCTGTGTCTACTTTAGTTACACCTGTGTCTAGTTTAGTTTCACCTGTGTCTACTTTAGTTACACCTGTGTCTACTTTAGTTACACCTGTGTCTAGTTTAGTTACACCTGTGTCTGGTTTAGTTACACCTGTGTCTACTTTAGTTACACCTGTGTCTACTTTAGTTACACCTGTGTCTAGTTTAGTGACACCTGTGTCTAGTTTAGTGACACCTGAGTCTAGTTTAGTTACACCTGTGTCTAGTTTAGTTGTACCTGTGTCTTGTTTAGTTACACCTGTGTCTACTTTAGTTACACCTGTGTCTACTTTAGTTACACCTGTGTCTAGTTTAGTTTCACCAGTGTCTACTTTAGTTTCACCTGTGTCTACTTTAGTTACACCTGTGTCTAGTTTAGTTACACCTGTGTCTAGTTTAGTTACACCTGTGTCTAGTTTAGTTACACCTGTGTCTAGTTTAGTGACACCTGAGTCTAGTTTAGTTACACCTGTGTCTAGTTTAGTTGTACCTGTGTCTGGTTTAGTTACACCTGTGTCTACTTTAGTTACACCTGTGTCTACTTTAGTTACACCTGTGTCTAGTTTAGTTTCATCTGTGTCTACTTTAGTTACACCTGTGTCTAGTTTAGTTTCACCTGTCTAGTTTAGTTTCACCTGTGTCTACTTTAGTTACACCTGTGTCTAGTTTAGTTACACCTGTGTCTACTTTAGTTTCACCTGTGTCTACTTTAGTTTCACCTGTGTCTACTTTAGTTACACCTGTGTCTAGTTTAGTTTCACCTGTGTCTACTTTAGTTACACCTGTGTCTACTTTAGTTACACCTGTGTCTAGTTTAGTTACACCTGTGTCTGGTTTAGTTACACCTGTGTCTACTTTAGTTACACCTGTGTCTACTTTAGTTACACCTGTGTCTAGTTTAGTTTCACCTGTGTCTTAATTTAGTTACACCTGTGTCTAGTTTAGTTTCACCTGTGTCTACTTTAGTTACACCTGTGTCTAGTTTAGTTACACCTGTGTCTAGTTTAGTTACACCTGTGTCTAGTTTAGTTACACCTGTGTCTAGTTTAGTTTCACCTGTGTCTACTTTAGTTTCACCTGTGTCTACTTTAGTTACACCTGTGTCTACTTTAGTTACACCTGTGTAGTTTAGTTTAATCTGTGTCTACTTTAGTTACACCTGTGTCTAGTTTAGTTACACCTGTGTCTGCTTTAGTTACACCTGTGTCTACTTTAGTTACACCTGTGTCTAGTTTAGTTACACCTGTGTCTAGTTTAGTTACACCTGTGTCTAGTTTAGTGACACCTGTGTCTAGTTTAGTGACACCTGAGTCTAGTTTAGTTACACCTGTGTCTAGTTTAGTTGTACCTGTGTCTAGTTTAGTTACACCTGTGTCTACTTTAGTTACACCTGTGTCTACTTTAGTTACACCTGTGTCTAGTTTAGTTTCATCTGTGTCTACTTTAGTTACACCTGTGTCTAGTTTAGTTTCACCTGTGTCTAGTTTAGTTACACCTGTGTCTAGTTTAGTTTCACCTGTGTCTACTTTAGTTACACCTGTGTCTAGTTTAGTTTCACCTGTGTCTACTTTAGTTACACCTGTGTCTAGTTTAGTTACACCTGTGTCTACTTTAGTTACACCTGTGTCTACTTTAGTTTCACCTGTGTCTAGTTTAGTTTCACCTGTGTCTAGTTTAGTTACACCTGTGTCTAGTTTAGTTTCACCTGTGTCTAGTTTAGTTTCACCTGTGTCTACTTTAGTTACACCTGTGTCTACTTTAGGTACACCTGTGTCTAGTTTAGTTTCACCTGTGTCTACTTTAGTTACACCTGTGTCTACTTTAGTTACACCTGTGTCTAGTTTAGTTGCACCTGTGTCTAGTTTAGTTACACCTGTGTCTAGTTTAGTTACACCTGTGTCTAGTTTAGTGACACCTGTGTCTAGTTTAGTGACACCTGAGTCTAGTTTAGTTACACCTGTGTCTAGTTTAGTTGTACCTGTGTCTGGTTTAGTTACACCTGTGTCTACTTTAGTTACACCTGTGTCTACTTTAGTTACACCTGTGTCTAGTTTAGTTTCATCTGTGTCTACTTTAGTTACACCTGTGTCTAGTTTAGTTTCACCTGTGTCTAGTTTAGTTACACCTGTGTCTAGTTTAGTTTCACCTGTGTCTACTTTAGTTACACCTGTGTCTAGTTTAGTTTCACCTGTGTCTACTTTAGTTACACCTGTGTCTAGTTTAGTTACACCTGTGTCTACTTTAGTTACACCTGTGTCTACTTTAGTTTCACCTGTGTCTAGTTTAGTTTCACCTGTGTCTAGTTTAGTTACACCTGTGTCTAGTTTAGTTTCACCTGTGTCTAGTTTAGTTTCACCTGTGTCTACTTTAGGTACACCTGTGTCTACTTTAGGTACACCTGTGTCTAGTTTAGTTTCACCTGTGTCTACTTTAGTTACACCTGTGTCTACTTTAGTTACACCTGTGTCTAGTTTAGTTGCACCTGTGTCTAGTTTAGTTACACCTGTGTCGTGGTGCTAGCCTCACAAGCATTGTAAGGATTAATCCTTTAGCATTTAGCATCACTAGCCTAATCTTTGTTTTAAAAACAAAAACAGTATTAAAATCTTGTTAACTAAAAGATAGCATAAAGGTTAGCATTAGCATTCAAAGAAATAACATTAAAAAGTAACATCAGCATCAAAAGAATTTATATTTTGATGTTAGCATTAAAGCGTCATTAGCATGTTAGCACTCTGCTAGCTCGCGATGAAGGTTACCCGTGTACGAACTGAAGACGAAGCCCCTCCTCCGGAGCCTTCTGTCGCTTCAAGGAGCCAATCAGCTTCTTCCTCAGCTGCGGTAGGTCCTCCTTGTAGACCTGCGGACAGAACCAGGTGAGTCCAACCGGCGGCTCGTTTCAGCCAATCACCAGCGTGTCTCGTGGTCACCTGACGCTCGTAGCTGGTCTGCGCTTCCTGTTCGATATCCGAGTCGAGTTCTGGGACGTCCGACACGTCCGAGTCTGACTCGCCGCTGTTGGAGTCGGCGTAGCCCTCTGGGGGGGGCAACAGACAGGTGAGGGTTAGTCCACAGGGGCCACACGGGGCCCGGGGGCCACATGGTGCCAAAGGCCCCTCAGTTGGTACTGGACCAGGGGAATGTTGCGTTACCTTGGAGGAGGGGCTCCAGGACGCCATCCATGACCCCCTCGGGGAGGAAGCGCCACTGGAACAGGGCGTGGTCGGCCCCCCCGGTGCTGAGCACCCACTGCAGGTCACTGGACCAGCGGACGTTGGTCACGTGGGCCGAGTGGCCGATGTACTTCTTGAACTTGGCTCCTGTTGGAGGAGCAGAACGGTCAGCTGGACCAATCAGAGGAGTCACAACCAGAAGCCCCTCCCAGCGGGCGGGGCCACACCCACCTCTCTTGAGGCAGGGGAACCTGAAGAGCTTGACGAGGCCGTGGTCGTCCCCGGTAACCAGCACGGCGCTGCTGTAGTTAGCGTCCACCGAGTTGACGGGGGTCAGGCTGGAGTACTTGGGGCAGATGCCGCTGACCTCGGCCCCCAGGACCCCCGTCCAGGTCACCCAGTGGGTCCCCATGGCCTCCTCCCTGGGGACCAGCTTCCCTGCTGGAGGACACATGAGGAGGGCTGGTCAGCGGGGGCTCTAGGGGGACTCCGGAGCCCCAGGGGGGGCCAATGGAGCAGCACCTGGCATCCTGTAGACCAGCTGCTCGCCGGCGCCGTCGTTGGTCTGCAGGAAGCGACCGTCCACCGACCAATCCAGGTGTGTGATGAAGGACTGGGACCGCCCACATTCGCCCACCTTCTTGTAGCGCTGGGCGACGGCGTAGACGTCCACCAGCCCATCGTTAGAGCCCACCGCCAGGAGGCCCCCGTCAGGGGAGAACTTCAGCTCGTGGATCACCTCCTTCCTGTCCTTGATGTGGACCACCTCCGTCATGTCCCTGGACACACGCCCACGTCAGCCGAGTCACAGCGCCAACGGAGTCAGAGCGCCAACGGAGTCAGAGCGTCAATGGAGTCACAGCGCCAACGGAGTCAGAGCGCCAACAGAGTCAGAGCGCCATCGGAGTCACAGCGTCAACGGAGTCACAGCGCCAACGGAGTCAGAGCGCCAACGGAGTCAAAGCGTCAACGGAGTCACAGCGCCAACGGAGTCAGAGCGCCAACAGAGTCAGAGCGTAAACGGAGTCACAGCGCCAACGGAGTCACAGCGCCAATGGAGTCAGAGCACCAACAGAGTCAGAGCGTCAACGGAGTCAGAGCGCCAACTGAGTCACAGCGCCAACGGAGTCAGAGCGTTAACGGAGTCACAGCACCAACGGAGTCACAGCGCCAATGGAGTCAGAGCGCCAACAGAGTCAGAGCGTCAACGGAGTCAGAGCGCCAACAGAGTCACAGCGCCAACAGAGTCACAGCGTCAACGGAGTCACAGCGCCAACGGAGTCAGAGAGTCAACGGAGTCAAAGCGTCAACGGAGTCAGAGCGCCATCGGAGTCACAGCGCCAACGGAGTCAGAGCGTCAATGGAGTCACAGCGCCAATGGAGTCAGAGCGCCAACAGAGTCAGAGCGCCATCGGAGTCACAGCGCCAACGGAGTCAGAGCGCCAACGGAGTCAAAGCGTCAACGGAGTCAGAGCGCCATCGGAGTCACAGCGCCAACGGAGTCAGAGCGCCAACAGAGTCAGAGCGTTAACAGAGTCACAGCGCCAACGGAGTCAGAGCGCCAACGGAGTCAGAGCGCCAACGGAGTCAGAGCGCCAACAGAGTCAGAGCGCAAACGGAGTCACAGCGCCAACGGAGTCACAGCGCCAACAGAGTCAGAGCGCCAACAGAGTCAGAGCGTCAACGGAGTCAGAGCGCCAACGGAGTCAGAGCGTCAACGGAGTCACAGCGCCAAAGGAGTCAGAGCGCCAATTGAGTCACAGAGCCAACTGAGTCAGAGCGTCAATAGAGTCACAGCGCCAACGGAGTCAGAGCGTCAAAGGAGTCACAGCGCCAACGGAGTCAGAGTGTCAACGGAGTCACAGCGCCAACGGAGTCACAGCGCCAACGGAGTCAGAGCGCCAACAGAGTCAGAGCGCCAACGGAGTCAGAGCGCCAACAGAGTCAGAGCGTAAACGGAGTCACAGCGCCAACGGAGTCACAGCGCCAACAGAGTCAGAGCGCCAACAGAGTCAGAGCGTTAACGGAGTCACAGCGCCAACGGAGTCAGAGCGTCAACGGAGTCACAGCGCCAAAGGAGTCACAGCGCCAAAGGAGTCACAGCTCCAAAGGAGTCACAGCGACAAAAGAGTCACAGCGACAACGGAGTCAGAGCGTCAATGGAGTCACAGCGCCAACGGAGTCAGAGTGTCAACGGAGTCACAGCGCCAAAGGAGTCACAGCGCCAACGGAGTCAGAGCGCCAACGGAGTCAGAGCGCCAACAGAGTCAGAGCGTAAACGGAGTCACAGCGCCAACGGAGTCACAGCGCCAACGGAGTCACAGCGCCAACAGAGTCAGAGCGCCAACAGAGTCAGAGCGTTAACGGAGTCACAGCGCCAACGGAGTCAGAGCGTCAATGGAGTCACAGCGCCAACGGAGTCAGAGTGTCAACGGAGTCACAGCGCCAAAGGAGTCACAGCGCCAACGGAGTCAGAGCGCCAACAGAGTCAGAGCGCCAACGGAGTCAGAGCGCCAACGGAGTCAGAGCGCCAACCGCGTCAGAGCGCCAACGGAGTCACAGCACCAACAGAGTCATAACAGAGTCACAGCGCCAACGGAGTCAGAGCGTCAACAGAGTCAGAGCGCCAACAGAGTCACAGCACCAACAGAGTCAGAGCATCAACGGAGTCACAGCGCCAAAGGAGTCACAGCGCCAACGGAGTCAGAGCGCCAACGGAGTCAGAGCGCCAAGGGAGTCAGAGTGTCAATGGAGTCATAGAGCCACAGGAGTCAGAGGACTCAGAGCTGCTGATGGTCACCTGACTCTCAGCACGGTGAAGGAGCCGTCCTTCATGCCCAGCGCCAGCTGGGAGCCGTCGTGGTTGAAGGCGACGCTGCGGACCGCCTCCTCCATGTTGCAGCGCGCCAGCAGGGTGTGGTCAGGGAGGCTCCAGAGCCTGAGGACAGAGAACCGTCAGGACCGGCCCCCTGGGGGTCCACGCCCCCCCGCCATACGCACCTGACGGAGCGGTCGTCGCTCCCGGTGACGGCCACCGGCTGCTTGGGGTGCAGGGCGAGCGCCCACAGCTCGCCCTCGCTGTGGCCCTGCATCAGGAGGAGGGGCTTGTCGCGGTCCCTCACCATCACCTCGAAGATCTCACTGTCCTGCGTCCCCGCCAGCACGCGGTCCCCCCTCCAGCACACGCTGCGCACCGACAGCCCTGTAACGCCAGCTCAGGTGAGGACGGGCGCCGGCCAGGGGCCGGCTGTGGGCCGGCGGCACCAGAGGTGGGCGTGTACCTTTGTAGCCATGCTCCGCCTCCCTCAGGTCGATCCTGGTGATGGGCTTGAAGCCGGCGTCCCACAGGCGCACGCAGCCGTCACGCCCGCCCGTGGCGAAGCCCTCGTCGCCGGCGTGCATGCTGAAGATCCCCGCCTGAAAGACCCCACGTCAGTCCGCACCTGAACCCGGACCCACCTGCGGACCCACCTGTAGACCCGGACTGACCCCGTGTGCCGCCTGGACGGTGCGCACCAGCGTGACCCCCCTCCACACGTACACGTCCCCGTTCAGCGCGCCGGCGTACGTCAGCTCGTCTTTGGCGGCGGCGACACACAGGATGGTCTGCAGGTCACCCGTCTTCCCGAACACGCCCCTCTTGGGCGTCAGGGCGTTCCCACACAGGGTCCAGAACTGGAGGACCGCAGGACCAATCAGAGGCTGCACCAGCCAGCCAGGCCCGCCCTGGCCCCGCCCCCTGACCTCTCACCTTGATGTGTTTGACGCCACAGCTCACCAGCCGGCTGGACTGGACCGGGTCCCAGACCACGTCAAAGATCTGCAAAACAAACGCACCTTCACCGAGGGCCACTGGGGGGCCGGAGGCACCGGCGCACCTGATCACACCTGAGAGCACCGCCCTACCCTGTCCGAGTGTCCCGTCGCCGTGGCGAGGACACGCCCCCTCCTCCAGTCCCACACACACAGCTGATTCTTGGCGTCCAGCCCGACAGACACCAGGCGCTGTCGGCACAAACCACACAGGTGAGACACAGGTGAGGGGCGGGGCCAGCAGCTGGTGGGCGTGGCTTCACCTGTCCATCAGAGTCGAAGGCCAGGCACGCCACGCCGTGGGTGTGGCCGTCCCTCAGGATGGAGACGGTCTGCATGGCGTAGGTGTCCCACACGCACACGTATGGCTCCGCCCCCACCTGGCCCGTCGCCACCAGCACTTTGTCCGGGTGCAGCGCCAGGCTGGGATTGGTCGAGACAAAGGTCAGAGGTCCGCAGCAAAGCATGATGGGAAACCGCATCGCACTCACACACAGATGCAGTCTTATTAATCCTTAGCTAATGCTAAGCTAAGCTACACTAGCATGCTACTCTAGCATGCTAGTGTAGCATGCTACATATATAAAGTAACCTTGAGTTTGGACCCGCCTCACCTGATGATGTCATCGTTGTGCCCCAGGTAGAACTTCTGGGTGTGGTCTCGGGTGTTGTAGACCACGCCTACCCCGGCCACGAAGTACACCAGCTCCTTACCGGCGGTGTAGAACAGGTTGTTGCGGCACTGGTGTCCGCGGTAACCGTGGATCCACTCCAGCCTCAGCTGGCAGCGCGGCGCCGTCTTGTCCGACATGTCGGCGCGGGACAGCGGCTCCGGAGCGAGACAGCGGCGCGCCTACGCGGCTCCGCCTTGGCTAGCGTCCGCTACCGACCGGCTCTCCTGCGCAAACACCAGCCGTCGGGTCCAGCGTGTCGTCCGCCTCTGTTGCCAACTCTAACTCCCAGAATTCTTAGCTGCAGCCAACCACCAACTCCACAGAAGAGTCACAGTGAGACAGTGGCGCGTCATCGCCAAAGGTCAAAGGTCATTTATTCACCGCTGGCTTCTGAAGGATGACCTGAAGGCTACATGCTAACTAGCAGCACAGCGCTACAGGTTAGCTAGTAGCACAGCGGTACAGGTTAGCTAGCAGCAGAGCGTTATAGATTAGCTAGCAGCAGAGCGTTATAGATTAGCTAGCAGCAGAGCGGTACAGGTAAGCTAGCAGCAGAGCTCTACAGGTTAGCTAGCAGCACAGCGCTACAGGTTAGCTAGCAGCACAGCGCTACAGGTTAGCTAGCAGCACAGCGCTACAGGTTAGCTAGCAGCAATGCTACTGTAAGCTAGCGGCAATGCTACAGGTTAGCTAGCAGCAATGCTACTGTTCGCTAGCAGCGCAGCACTTCAGGTTAGCTAGCAGCAATGCTACAGGTTAGCTAGCAGCAATGCTACATCAAAAACCGGTGGTGATCCTCAAGAACCAATCAGAGGCAGAGGATCTCCGACAGGAAGTGCGTCATCAGACGCTAATTAACGGTTTTCCCGGTGATGGGAGCGGCGGTCGGTTCCGTCTGGTTCCGTTAACGGACCGATCCTGGAGGCTGTTCCCACCGGAGCCGGAACATTCCTGGGATTCGAACCGGGTGCTGGTTCTGGTCCTCAGCCGGTCACCGGAGCCGGTGTTCGGTAGAACGCCTCAAACTGTTAACGGAGAGGATGAACGGGCAGTCCCGTGTCGGTACCGGGAGAAGGATCCGTTAAATCACGGGGTCTTAAAGCCGGTGCGGCTCCAATCCGGTGGATTAACGCACCGATTTGTGACGGGACACCTCCGGCCCGGACGTACTCACCGGCTCGGCCCGGAGCCGCAGGCCGGGGAAGAGCAACCGAACCCGGCAGGGACCCGCAGCGAGGCCCGGTACCGGCGAACGTACGAGAGATGGAGGAAAAAACGGGAAATTAACGGAGATGAGCGATGAGTGACAGCGTGAAGACACCGGCAGCACCCAGACCACCTCCGGTTGAGACTTTCACAATAAAATACAGGCTGACGCCTAGGTTCAGTTCATAAAAAATAACGATGGATGAGATTGATGTGGGCAAACGCGGCTGACTGAAAAATAAACATGCGTCCCCCCCCCCACGTCATTAAGTAAAATGACGTCTATTCTTTAAAACAATACCATAGCGCCGTGCTTTTATTTTGAAGTCCGCTCCGGCAGTTTCCGGTTTCCCCCGCGCTCACCCATCCCAGCTTCTCGTCTCGGTCAACGCCTCCGGTCATGTGTAGAGCCGAGATCACCGCGGTGCATGATGGGAAATCTTATTTTCAGCCGTCATCCAATCAGGTGAGATCAGGACCTGGACCAGGATCATGATCAGGACCAGGACCAGGATCTGCATCTGGATCTGGATCTGGAACAAGCAGAACCTGGGGCATCCTGCAGGTTCCTGCCCCCCAGCGGGGCTGACCTGTACATGTTGACCAGGTTCTGTCATCAGTGTGTTTGTTAATAAAGTTGAGTGAAAACAGGAAGCAGTAAAGTCTGAAGCTTTATTGAACGAGGTGAAGCGTGTTACAGGTTCATACATGAAGGTTCTAACATGTTACATATGTTCAGGTTCTACAGGGACCTGACGGTGCAGCATTAGCTTCCCTAGCGTTAGCTTCCCTAAGCGTTAGCTTCCCTAGCGTTATCTCCCGTATATGTCGTTCGTGTCATATGTGTCATATATGTCATACGTGTCATATGTGTCGTATGTGTCATACGTGCTACATACGTGTTACATAGATATACAGAGAACCTGAACGTCTAGCGCTAGCGGTGACCTTTGACCCCGTTGTTACGACGCATGCAAGTGGGCGGTGCTACATCACAGATCCTGCGATGTGATTGGCTGACAGCGAAGGAAGAAAGAGGCGGTCTCTGACACGCCCCCATGAGCAACTTAGGTAGAAAAGTAGATGACAGTGGGCGTGATGTCATCAGAGGGGCGGCGGCTTGATGTTGTGATGTCATCACAGTCAGCGTGACATCACAACACTGAACTTGGAGGCGGTGTCGCCAGAAACCTCCCTCTTTCAGCTCTGCCTCCAGCAGGACACGCCTCCGGGGGCGGGGCCTGGGTGGGACATGCTTCCTGGGGTGGGGCCAGGGCAGGACACGCCTCCGGGGCGGGTCCTGGGCGGGGCTTCACTGCTTCCTCTTGCTGAACAGGCTGAAGCGCTTCTCCTTCTCCTTCTCTCGCTCCTTCTCTCTCCTCCCGGGACTCGACTCCGTCGTCACGGCGACCACGGCCGGCATCGTGTGGGCGCGGCCAGTGGGTGGCGTGCCGGGGGCGCCGCCCTTCCTGTCGGGAGCGTTGGCGTTCAGGATGGCCTGGATCCAGGTGCTCATGTCATCCTGGGGGGGGCAGAGGGTCGCTGAGCGACGGGGTCACGGCCGGGGTCAGAGGTACGGGGGCGGGGCTTACCTCGTCTTTGGCCTGGAACAGGAACTCGTTTCCGTCGGTCAGTCTGGGGGCCACAAATGTGTCAGTGGGGCGTTGCCACGGTTACGTCAGACGCGCACAGTGGGCGGGGCCTCACCTCAGCTTGAAGACGTGCTTCTTCTTCCTGTAGTCGGACGCCACGTCGCAGGCGGCGCCCGTCAGGCTGACGGGGGCCTCGCCGTGGTAATGCACGCCCTGCGCCGCCGCCCGCCCGTCCTTATAGAACGCCACTTCCTGCCGGGTCAGCACGCAGAACACGTGGTGCCACGACCTGCCAATCACAGCGCAGCGTCAGCGGCGAGCCCTGCCCCCGCTGACGGGACTCGCCTGCAGGCGGGGGCCGTACCTGTTGGACGCCTTCTTGTTGTGCCCCTCCCACTCGTGCTTGCGGTGCAGCAGCCCCTCCAGCTGAGAGGAGTTCTGGCCCTGGGGCAGTGGCGAGGACGCCGGGCCCGTCGTGGGGGGGGGGGAGCCGGGGCTGGTCTCGGCCACGCCGTTCACAAGGGCCCCGCCCTCCACGCCGTCCTGGGGGGAGGACAAGAATGTGAGATGGGGGAAGGGGCCGGGGGGGCCGAGACAAACCTGAAGCACCGGGGGGTCCAGACGGCGCACTGACCCGGGGCGAGTCCTGGTCCGACGGGGGGGCACTGGGGGTCCGGCTGCAGAAACACAGGCAGCGTCAGTTAGAGTCAGTTAGAGTCAGTTAGAGTCAGTTAGAGTCAGTTAGCGTCAGTTAGCGTCAGTTAGCGTCAGTTAGAGTCAGTTAGAGTCAGTTAGCGTCAGTTAGAGTCAGTTAGAGTCAGTTAGTGTCTGTTAGAGTCAGTTAGCGTCAGTTAGAGTCAGTTAGCGTCAGTTAGGGTCAGTTAGAGTCAGTTAGCGTCAGTTAGAGTCAGTTAGAGTCAGTTAGCGTCAGTTAGAGTCAGTTAGAGTCAGTTAGAGTCAGTTAGAGTCAGTTAGAGTCAGTTAGCTTCAGTTAGCGTCAGTTAGAGTCAGTTAGAGTCAGTTAGCGTCAGTTAGAGTCAGTTAGCGTCAGTTAGAGTCAGTTAGAGTCAGTTAGAGTCAGTTAGAGTCAGTTAGAGTCAGTTAGCGTCAGTTAGCGTCAGTTAGAGTCAGATAGCGTCAGTTAGCGTCAGTTAGAGTCAGTTAGCTTCAGTTAGCGTCAGTTAGAGTCAGTTAGAGTCAGTTAGCGTCAGTTAGCGTCAGTTAGAGTCAGTTAGCGTCAGTTAGCGTCAGTTAGAGTCAGTTAGAGTCAGTTAGAGTCAGTTAGTGTCAGTTAGAGTCAGTTAGAGTCAGTTAGAGTCAGTTAGCATCAGTTAGAGTCAGTTAGAGTCAGTTAGAGTCAGTTAGCGTCAGTTAGCGTCAGTTAGAGTCAGTTAGCTCCAGTTAGTGTCAATTAGCTCCAGCTAGCTTCAGTTAGAGTCAGTTAGAGTCAGTTAGAGTCAGTTAGAGTCAGTTAGAGTCAGTTAGCGTCAGTTAGCGTCAGTTAGAGTCAGTTAGCTCCAGTTAGTGTCAATTAGCTCCAGCTAGCTTCAGTTAGAGTCAGTTAGAGTCAGTTAGCTCCAGTTAGCATCAGTTAGAGTCAGTTAGCTCCAGTTAGCATCAGTTAGAGTCAGTTAGAGTCAGTTAGAGTCAGTTAGTGTCAGTTAGCTCCAGTTAGCTTCAGTTAGAGTCAGTTAGCTCCAGCTAGCATCAGTTAGAGTCAGTTAGAGTCAGTTAGCGTCAGTTATAGTCAGTTAGTGTCAGTTAGCTCCAGTTAGCTTCAGTTAGAGTCAGTTAGCGTCAGTTAGAGTCAGTTAGAGTCAGTTATAGTCAGTTAGTGTCAGTTAGCTCCAGTTAGCATCAGTTAGTGTCAGTTAGCTCCAGCTAGCATCAGTTAGAGTCAGTTAGAGTCAGTTAGCGTCAGTTATAGTCAGTTAGTGTCAGTTAGCTCCAGTTAGCATCAGTTAGAGTCAGTTAGCGTCAGTTAGAGTCAGTTAGAGTCAGTTAGAGTCAGTTAGTGTCAGTTAGCTCCAGTTAGCATCAGTTAGTGTCAGTTAGCTCCAGCTAGCATCAGTTAGAGTCAGTTAGAGTCAGTTAGCTCCAGCTAGCCTCACCTCGTCTGCTGGGACTCCTGCTGGGTGACGGTTGCCGCCGGCGACGGGGGCCTCCTCATCCTCTCCTCTTCCTCCTGCTGCCTCCTCACCTCCAGCAGCTCCAGCTGGAAGCAGAGGTAGCGTTAGCCCCGCCCCTCACTCGACCCTGCCCCCTCCCCCAGCTCCGCCCCCTCCCCGGCCCCGCCCCCCTCTCACCGTGGTCAGCCGCTCCAGGGCGGAGAAGCGCTCCTCCCAGGTGGCGGCGGACTTCTCGAAGGCCTCGTGGCGTTTGAGCAGCGCCTCCACCTGGTCCACGCTGGCCCCCACCTCCCCGCTGGACAGGTAGGGCTCCTGGCCCAGCAGCCACGCCTCGGCCACGCCCGCGTCCCGCGAGAACTGGTGCACCTCCAGGACTGAGGGGAGGGGTCGGAGTCTCAGTGACGGGACACGCAGACAGGAAACACGTGTGTTCAGGTGAGCGTCTTACTGAGGCGGAGCCACTCCCACCGGTCCTCCCACTGACCAATCATCTCCTTCCTCTGATCGGTCAGATGCAGCAGCTTCTCTCTGATCTGCAAGGAATCAATCGATCAATCGATCGATCAGTCAGTCAGTCAGTCAGGGTTCATATGGTACATGTACTTCATAACCAGTAGAAACAGATGCTGCCATTGGTGCTGACGTGTCATGTGATCCCTCACCTGGGGGGCGGCGTCGTGTTTCCGGGCGAGCAGCGTCTTCCCCAACTCGATGCAGGAGCTGAAGCTGTCGTTCCGGGCGTCGACCTCCGCCTTGATGCCCTGATGGGTGTTCATGAGCAGCTCCACCGCCGACACGTCCCTGGGGACACGCCCATTAGTAAACACGCCCGTCAGGGACACGCCCATTAGTAAACACGCCCGTCAGGGACACGCCCATTAGTAAACACGCCCGTCAGTGGGCGTCTGATTGGTCGTACCTGGGGCTCTCCTGGGCGTGGATGAGCCTGACCACGCCCTCCATCCACACCTGGAGGTCGCGCACGAGGCTGAAGAAGCGGAACTTGTCGGCGGCGTCCAGCAGGAGGCGCCGGCGCGCGGCACAGGCGTCCAGGAGGCCCCCCCATGCCTCCAGCACCTCGCCCTCCCGCCGCTGGATGTCCTCTGCTTTGTCGCCCGCGTACGCCGACTGGAGCCGCCCTGCATCCTCCTGCAGCTGCTGTACCTGAGATCAGAGGTCAGAGGTCAGTGACGCAACACCACCCTGACACCTGTGTCCCCTGACCCCCCTGTGACTCACCTGTGTCCCCTGACCCCCCTGTGACTCACCTGTGTCCCCTGACCCCCCTGTGACTCACCTGTGTCCCCTGACCCCCCTGTGACTCACCTGTGTCCCCTGACCCCCCTGTGACTCACCTGTGTCCCCTGACCCCCCTGTGACTCACCTGTGTCCCCTGACCCCCTGTGACTCACCTGTGTCCCCTGACCCCCCTGTGCCTCACCTGTGCCCCCAGCGCCTGTGCGTCGTGCTCGTAGGCGGCGTGTGCGCGCTGCAGTGCCTCCACGGCGCTGTGGTGACCTCCGGCCTGCAGGGGGAGCTGCTCCCTCTTGTGGCGGAGCCGCCCCAGCAGCGTGTGGGCGTGGTGGTGGAAGCGGTGCAGCTCGTAGGAGGCGCTGAGGATCTGGGTCCGGGTGTCCACCAGCTCCAGCAGGTCGGCCCACGCCTCGTTCAGACCGTCCTTCCACTCCGCCGCCGTCGCAGCGTCGCCGTGACCCCCGGTGATCAGCTGATCCGCCAGCCGGTTCACCGCGTCCACCCGCTCCTGACCCGTGGCCCCCGTGTCCCGGGCAAACTCCCTGAAGCGCTCCTGCAGCATCTGAGGGGGGGGCAGAGGTCAGAGGGCGGGGCAGAGGGTGAGGCAGAGGTTAGAGGGCGGGGCAGAGGTCAAAGGGCAGAGGTCACGTGGAGCGACTCACCGTCACATGCTCGTAGTCCTGCCCCAGCTCGTGCGACCCCGCCACCACCTCCCGCTCCGCCACCCACTGCTCCAGGTCGTCCACCTCACGGCTCAACAGGAAGAGGCGGAGCCTCTCGTCCAGCTGGCCCCGCCTCTCCTCTGATAGGTCCTTGAGGCCGGCATAAAGTTTATCCACCTGAGACTGACGCAGGCTGATACGCTCACTGACACACACACACACACACACACACACACACACACACACACACACAGTAACACACACACACACACACACACAGTAACACACACACACACACACACACACAGTAACACACACACACACACACACACACACAGTAACACACACACACACAGTAACACACACACACACACACACACACACACACACACACACAGTAACACACACACACACAGTAACACACACACACACACACACAGTAACACACACACACACACACACACAGTAACACACACACACACACACACACACACACACACACAGTAACACACACACAGTAACACACACACACACACAGTAACACACACACACACACAGTAACACACACACACACAGTAACACACACACAGTAACACACACACACACACACACACACACACACACACAGTAACACACACACACACACACACAGTAACACACACAGTAACACACACACACACACAGTAACACACACACACACACACACACACACACACACACACACACAGTAACACACACACACACACACACACACACACACACACACACAGTAACACACACACAGTAACACACACAGTAACACACACACAGTAACACACACACACACACAGTAACACACACACACACACACACACAGTAACACACACACACAGTAACACACACACACACAGTAACACACACACACAGTAACACACACACACACACACACAGTAACACACACACACACACAGTAACACACACACACACACAGTAACACACACACACACACTCACACACACAGTAACACACACTCACACACACACACACACACACACACACACACACACACATCATTGTTGAGCTGGATAGAACTGGTGTAGGAGTGTGTTGGGGTCAGGGCGAGGTCAGGGGTCAGGGCGGGGTCAAGGTCAGGGGTCAGGGGTCAGCCCCCACCTGTCGGGGTGCCCGTCGGCCACCAGCCCCCTGCTGGTCTTGGACAGCTGGCGTACGGTCAGGGCGTAGTCCTCCACCGCCTGCTCCACCATCTGGTGCTTCTTCTGCATGGTGATGGCGCTCTGCTCGTCCTGCCCAACCAATCACAGATCAGCAGACGCGCCGACCCCAGGCCCCGCCCCTCAGGCCCCGCCCCTCAGACCCCGTCCCTCAGACCCGCCCACCTTGGCCTTCTCCTCTGACATCATGTAGAGCTCCTGCTCGCTCATCCAGGCCTCCGCCTCCGCCGCGTCGAAGTAGTACTGCTGGGCCCGGTGCACCTCCTGCAGGCGGGCTTGGCGCTGCGCCGCCTCCTCCTGCACCTGTGCCCACAGCTGCTGCAGCTCAGCCAGGCGCCGGCGCACGGCGTCGGGGCTGGACGACTCCTTCAGGAGGACGCCGCTGCGCTCCAGGAGGTCATCGATCCGCGGCTGGTGGCCCGCGAGCTCCTTCTGCAGGGTCTGGGGGGAGAGGCACAGGCGCCAGGGTCACGCCCCGAGACACAGGCATCAGGGTCATTCCTGAGACACAGGTGTCGGGGTCATTCCTGAGGCACAGGTGTCAGGGTCACACCCCAAAACACAGGTGTCAGAGTCATGCCCCAAGACACAGGTGTCTGGGTCAAAGCCCTGAGACACAGGTGTCAGGGTTATGTCCCAAGACACAGGCATCAGGGTCACACCCTGAGACACAGGTGTCCCCCCTACCTGGTTCTTCTTGATGAGCAGCTGGACCGTCTGCAGGTTGTTTCCGTGGTCGGTTGCCGTGGCGACCGCCATCCTCTCCTGGACCCACAGCTGGAAGCAGAAACAGGGCGTGAACAGGGCGACCTGAGGGGGTGGAGTGGCCCCCCCCTTGAGTCACATACGATCTCATCCTCTAGGTCGCGGTGGAACTGGTGCACCTCCCTGGACGCCACCAGGAGGCACCGGCGCCGCTGCAGCGGCTCCAGCAGCTCCTGGAACTTGTTCTCCAGCAGGCGGCGCCGTCCCTCCACCGCGCCGGTGTCGCCCACCTCCCGGCCCAGCGCCGTCACCTGGCTCTGCAGCGCCACCACCTCCCGCTGCCGCACCTCCACCTGGGTCTCCAGCATCTGCGGGCAGAACGCTGTCAGAGGGCCCCCGGCGCCGCCTCGGGGTCGCCCCTGGCGCCACCTCGGGGTCACCCCCGGCGCCGCCCCAGGGTCACCCCCGCCACCCTACCTGCTGCCTCTTCAGCAGGATGTTAACGGAGGTCAGATCCTTGCCGCAGTCGTGGGACTGGATCTGGCCCTCCAGGCCCCCCATCCACTGGTCCAGGTCGGCGCAGCTCTGGGTGAAGAGCTCCGCTCTGTTGGCGTCGAACAGGCACTGCGCTTTGGTCTGCGTGGTGGCCTCTAGCTCCGCCCACATGGCGTGCAGCGCCGCCAGCTTCTCCGTCACCACCGCCTCCGTCTCCTGCTTCTCTGACACCAGCAGCGCGCCGTCCTGCAGCCGTAAGCAGCCGTTAGCCACATGCTAACGACTAACTAACTCTGCATTAGCTCAAAGCTAGCATACACAAAACTGCTTTACACACACACAGATCTGTTGGTAACGTTAGCTAGTGAGCAAATTAGCGCTTGCTAATGCTAGCCATGTATACCTGCTAATAAACACAAGGCTAGTGAGCTAGCCTGTCAGCAGTAGCATGAACTAGCTGGCAGCTGAAGGACCCCACGGGGACCTAGTCCAGCTTCTGGAGCTGACCCACCTTCTGGACCTGACCCACCTCCTGGACCTGACCCACCTCCTGGACCTGACCCACCTCCTGGACCTGACCCATCTCCTGGACCTGACCCACCTTCTGGACCTGGTCCAGCCACTCCCTGTTGGAGCGCAGCTCGGCCATGAAGGCCTGGTGCTTCAGCCACTTGCTGTGGAGGTTCCTGGCCTCATCGTAGGTCCGGTCCTGAGCCGTCAGCATCTTCTCGTCCACCCACAGCGCCAGCTGCAAACACAATGGGTTAGCATCAACGCTAACAGGATGGGTTAGCGTGGATGCTAACCGGTGGGAGGACACACCTCCTGGCAGTCCTGCAGGAACTTCTGAAGGTCTCGGTTGTCCTTCAGCCTCATCAGCAGCTCCACGGCTGCCTCCCGGTTCTTCTGACGCCTGGACAGCAACCGGAACCCGTCAGAACCTGTGACGCTAAC
The DNA here is from genome assembly GCA_013358685.1 of Antennarius maculatus. Taxonomy (NCBI): domain Eukaryota; kingdom Metazoa; phylum Chordata; class Actinopteri; order Lophiiformes; family Antennariidae; genus Antennarius; species Antennarius maculatus. The sequence goes on from JABVMC010000031.1 coordinate 66,985, forward strand.
GTTAGCATGATGCTACATAGGGTGGGGCTACCTGTCGTCAATGGAGGAGGTCCTCTCCAGGATGCGCTGGGCGTTGATATTGCCGTCGCGGGCGAGCCGCCGCCCTGCCTCCACCACGGCGCTGACCTTCTCCTCGTTGGCGTCCATCGTAGTCATGAAATCCTCCTGTGCCCTGATGGAACCCTCGGCGCCCGGCAGGGTGGGGGGCATCTCCGTGTGGGCCAGGACGTACTCCTGTAGGGGTCACAGCGGGCGAGAGGGACCGTGAATACCCACTAGCAAAAACATCTGTTAGCATGAACACCCATCACTATGAACACCCGTTAGCATGAACACCCAATAGCATAAACACCCACCAGCAATAAACACCAGTTAGCATGAACACCCATCACTATGAACACCCGTTAGCATGAACACCCGTTAGCATGAACACCCACCAGCAATAAACACCAGTTAGCATGAACACCCGTCACAATGAACACCGTCACTATGAATGCCCGTTTCTATGACCACCGTCACGATGAACACCCTCACTATGAACACCATCACTATGAACACCGTCACTATGAACACTGTCACTATGAACACCCGTCACTATGAACACCGTCACTATGAATGCCCGTTTCTATGACCACCGTCACTATGAACACCCTCACTATGAACACCCGTCACTATGAACACCCGTCACTATGAACACGGTCACTATGAACACCCGTCACTATGAACACCGTCACTATGAATGCCCGTTTCTATGACCACCGTCACTATGAACACCGTCACTATGAACACCATCACTATGAACACCGTCACTATGAACACCATCACTATGAACACCATCACTATGAACACCGTCACTATGAACACCATCACTATGAACACCGTCACTATGAACACCGTCACTATGAACACCATCACTATGAACACCGTCACTATGAACACCGTCACTATGAACACCATCACTATGAACACCATCACTATGAACACCGTCACTATGAACACCATCACTATGAACACCGTCACTATGAACACCGTCACTATGAACACCCATCGCTTTGAACACCCGTCACTATAAACACTGTCACTATGAACACCCGTCACTATGAACACCGTCACTATGAAAGCCCGTTTCTATGACCACCGTCACTATGAACACCCTCACTATGAACACCCGTCACTATGAACACCCGTCACTATGAACACGGTCACTATGAACACCATCACTATGAACACCCGTCACTATGAACACCGTGACTATGAACACCGTGACTACAAACACCTGTCAGTATGAACACCCGGTTCTCAGCTGGACCCCATCCTGACCCGGTCCCGTTCGTAAAGCGGGCGTTCACCTGGTTGCTGAGGAAGGCCTCGGCCTGCTTGCAGTCCCTAAGGAACACCTGGTGGGCGTGGCACTGGGTGAGCAGGTGCTGCCGGTTGTCGCCCATGCGGGTGAGCTCGTTCCAGCCGGCGTGCAGCGCCTGCAGCCGCTGGCGCAGGAACATGTGCTGGGCGTCGGTCTGGCCCCGGGTCACCAGGTCGCCCATGTCCCTCATCCTCTGGTAGTCCTCCTCGTAGTCGTGCACCTCGTTCCTGATGCCGCGGTGCTGCGCCATCAGACGCTCCGCCTCTGCCAGTGAGGTGGGCGTGTCCTCGGAGGCAATGGCGGTCTGCGTGCGCGACAGCCACGCCTGGAAGTCGTCCAGCTCGCGCAGGAACTGCTGCAACTTACGGGCCTCGCCCAGCGACTCCTCGCGGGTCCTCAGGGCATTCTTCATGTCCTCCCAGACGGCGCCGATCTCGGCCAGACGGCCCCCGAGGGCCTCGGCCTGGTCTGGATGCTCCGCCCCTAGCCGCCCCGCCTCCCTTCGCAGGTCGTCCAGCTTGACCTCAATGGCGGCGAGGTCGCGCTCCATCCCAGTCAGCCTGCGCTGCAGCGCCATGACGCCCGCCAGGTCGTTGCCCAGCTCCTGGGTGGACTGGATGACCCGGGTCTTCTCCCTGATCCAGGACCGGGTCTCATTGCAGTCCAGATGGTAGTTCTGGACCCGCAGCGCCGCCTGCAGGGACTCCTTCTTCTGGTCCACAAGGGCCCGGAAGTGGCTCCACCTGCAGGGAGAACAGGGCGTGGTCAGCGTAACGGACGACTCCCCCAGACAGGAAGTGTCTGCAGCCCCCCCCGGGGTAGGTGGTGGTGGGTCAGCTGGTGGGGGTGCTCCTACCGGGTGTTCAGGTGGTCCAGCTGCGCCCTGATGTCCGTGTCGCTGGGGGGGCCGTGGTGCGTCAGCTGACGGGCGATCTGGTTCACCACGGCGACGCGGGATGCCTGGAGGTTCAGCTCCGCCTCCAGACTCTCAAATCTGAGACACAAACAGGAAGTAGCGGCGGGAGGAGACCAGCAGGGGACGCCGTCCCCCCAGGTGTCCCCTCGGGTGTCCCACCGGGTGTCCGTCCCACCCGCCCTACCTGTGCTGCACCACCTCCAGGTCCTCCAGCTTGTGGGGGGTCTCCATGGCGACCAGCCACTGCTCCTTCTCGTTGATCCAGAGCTGGAGGGCGTCGGCCTCGCTGAGCAGCTTGTAGCGCGCCAGTGCCTCCTGCAGCGCCTGTGTCCTGCCGCGGCTAAGCTGCGCCACCTCCTGGTAGCGCTCCTCCATGCCGTCCAGGCGCCGCCGCACCTCCTGGTGCTCCGCCCCCTCCTGCGGCAGGGCGGCGGACTGTTGGTGCAGTGCGTCGATGACGGCGCGGTAAGAGGCCACGCCTGCCGCGGCGTCCCGCTGCCTCCTGACCAGCGCCTCTGTGGAGAACTGGTTGGAGCCTGTCTCGTCACCCGACGCCGCCCGCAGGGCGTCCAGCGTCCAGGCGTCCACGTCGTCCGCGTCCGCCTGGAACTGCTGCTGCGCCTGTGCCTCCTCCAGCCACCGTGTCCTGGCGGCGGCCAGCCGTTCCAGCTCCGCCCACTGCACCTGCAGGTCGGCGATGCGCTCTTGGACCCTGTCGGCGGCGAAGTGCCCGGCCTGGACCATGGCCCCGCCCTCGGCGATGGCGTTCTGCAGACGTGGGGCACGGCCATTCATCTCGTCCTCCAGGAGGCGCTGCTGGCTCAGGAGGCGCCGCGCCCCCGTCCGGTCCCCGCCCACCTCCTGGGACAGGAGGCGCTGCTGCTCGCGGATCCAGCCCTCCTCCTCTGACACCTCCCACAAGAACCTCCACAGGCGGCGCCACGCCTCCAGCCGCGCCCGGCGCTCTGCCGCCAGCTGGACCAGCTCCTGGTAGCAGGACTCCAGGTGGGACACCCGGTCCTGGATCACCTGGGGGGCGCAGGGCTGGTAGCCTGGAACGCAAGACCCACAGCAGTTAGCATCGCTAACCCCAGAACCCACAGCGGTTAGCATCGCTAACCCCAGAACCCGCAGCGGTTAGCATCGCTAACCCCAGAACCCGCAGCGGTTAGCATCGCTAACCCCAGAACCCGCAGCGGTTAGCATCGCTAACCCCAGAACCCGCAGCGGTTAGCATCGCTAACCCCAGAACCCACAACGGTTAGCGTCGCTAACCCCAGAACCCGCAGCGGTTAGCATCGCTAACCCCAGAACCCACAACGGTTAGCATCGCTAACTCCAGAACCCACAACGGTTAGCATCGCTAACCCCAGAACCCACAGCGGTTAGCGTCGCTAACCCCAGAACCCGCAGCGGTTAGCATCGCTAACCCCAGAACCCACAACGGTTAGCATCGCTAACTCCAGAACCCACAACGGTTAGCATCGCTAACCCCAGAACCCACAGCGGTTAGCGTCGCTAACCCCAGAACCCGCAGCGGTTAGCATCGCTAACCCCAGAACCCGCAGCGGTTAGCATCGCTAACCCCAGAACCCACAACGGTTAGCGTCGCTAACCCCAGAACCCGCAGCGGTTAGCATCGCTAACCCCAGAACCCACAACGGTTAGCATCGCTAACTCCAGAACCCACAACGGTTAGCATTGCTAACTCCAGAACCCACAACGGTTAGCATTGCTAACTCCAGAACCCACAATGGTTAGCATCGCTAACTCCAGAACCCACCGCGGTTAGCATCGCTAACTCCAGAACCCACCGCGGTTAGCATCGCTAACCCCAGAACCCACAACGGTTAGCATCGCTAACTCCAGAACCCACAACGGTTAGCATTGCTAACTCCAGAACCCACAATGGTTAGCATCGCTAACTCCAGAACCCACCGCGGTTAGCATCGCTAACCCCAGAACCCACAACAGAGGGCGTGTCCCTGATCCTGGGACCCGGCTCCTCGTGAGGAAGTCCCCCTCCACTAGCCAGCTAGCGCAGAAATGCTAGCCCTACTAGCCAATTAGCGTGGAAACGCTAGCTCTACAAGCCAGTTAGCACAGAAATGCTAGCTGTAGCTCACCGTGGCTGCTGACGGCGTGCTGGCTGGCGCTGGCGGCGACGGCCTGCACGCGGTCCTTCTGGACGTTGATGTCGGCCTCCAGCAGCGTGTGGGTCTGCAGCAGGTCCTCCACCCCCAGGAGGTGCTGCCCGTGGTCCTGAGACAGCAGCAGCACCTGGAACCACAGGACAGGAAGTCACCAGGACACGCCCCCAGCACACGCCCCTCCGGGACACGCCCCCAGGACCCACCTTGATCTGGTCCATCCAGTCCATGATGTGCAGCATCTCCTGGAACAGCCTCTGCAGGCCCAGACTGGCCTCCAGGCGGTGCCGCCGCGCCCCCAGCAGCTCCAGCAGGAAGTCCCACAGCCGCAGCACGTTGTCCTTCCTGGCGGCGACGCGTTTGATGTCGTGGTAACGCTCCGCCTCCAGCTCCATCGCCACGGCGACCACCGCCTGGACGCGCTCCTCGTACGCCGCGATGTCCGTTTCAATGGCCTCGTGCTTCTTGGTGGCCGCCTCCACCGCCGGGAGGTCCAGGCCGAAGCTGTCCTGGAGGCAGACAGAGGTTCTGACCCGGTTCTGACCCGATTCTGACCCTGTCTGACCCTGTCTGACCCATTCTGACCCGGTTCAGCCCCGGTTCTGACCCGGTTCTGACCCGGTTCAGCCCCGGTTCTGACCCGGTTCAGCCCCGGTTCTGACCCGGTTCATCCCCGGTTCTGACCCGGTTCTGACCCGGTTCAGCCCCGGTTCAGCCCCGGTTCTGACCCGGTTCAGCCCCGGTTCTGACCTGGTTCTGACCCGGTTCAGCCCCGGTTCAGCCCCGGTTCTGACCCGGTTCAGCCCCGGTTCTGACCTGCGCCACCAGCCTCTGGTTCTCGCCCAGCCACGTCTCCCTCATGGCCGCCTTGCGGTCGAAGCGTCGGGCGAGCTGCTCCAGCTTCTCCTGACGAATCAGCTCCGTCCTCAGAGCCAGCTCCCGCTCATGCTCCGCCTTCTCCAGCCGCTCCCAGGCCTGAGGACCAATCACAGTCAAGCACACCGGAAACCCAACCCCAGGCGGGAGCTAAGCTGGAGCTAGCAGCTGGAGCTAGCAGCAGCTAGCGGTTAGCGGTTAGCGGTTAGCGGTTAGCGGCTAGCGCTCAGACCTTGTTGATGTCGGACAGCAGCTTCCCGTCCCGGGGCAGGTAGACCTTCTGGTTGTTGGCTCTCATCTTGCTCTGGATGGTGAACAGCAGAACCTCCAGGTTCCCCTTCTCCGTGAACCTGAAGGTCATGAAAGGAGGGTCACAGTCACACCTGGACCGCCAGGAACCACCACACCTGAACCAGGAACCTGGAACCAGGTGGTACCAGGATGGTTCCTGGTACCACCTGGTTCAGGTGTGATGGTTCCTGATGGTTCCTGGCGGTTCTACTGGTCATGTGACTGGCGGTGCTGACTTGGGCGGTTTCTCCATGGTGCGGTAGGTGTTGAAGGCCTGCAGCTGTTGCTGGACTCCGCCCAGCGAGTTGGAGAACTTCCTGTTGGTGAGGATGATGATGGTCTGCTCGATCCACTCCAGCAGGTCCGCCGCCAGTGCCTCGTACTTCTGGACCATCCCCTCTGTCTCCATGGCGTGGTCCAGGACCTGGAAGAGAGGGGCGGTGAGCGGCGGGGGCGTGGTGCCGGCGGGTGGGCGGCGGCCTGAGGACACACCTTCCCGACACGCTTCCCCTCCACCTTCAGAGCCTTCATCCTGGAGAAGTAGTGGTAGAAGGTCACCACGTAGGTGATGACCGACTTCTCATCGGGCTGGTCCACGCTGATGTCTGCAGAGAGACGGGCGTGTCAGGCACTGGTGGAGTGTGGCCCGTGGGGGCGTGGCCCGGGGGGCGTGGCCCGGGGGCGTGGCCCGGGGCGTACCTTCTGGGTCCAGCAGCCGGGCGAGGCCCAGGTGCGTCTCAGCCAGGCTGAAGGCGTTCTGCAGGTTGTGGTGGGCGTTGGACTTCTTCAGCCGCTCAAAGTCGATCAGCTCCGGCCTGTGTCAGAGAAAACTTTATCGACACGGAGCGGCGAACGCTCGGGGGTCATGGGGTCACCTGAGCGGTCGCCGAGGCGACGGGGACGGGGCTCACCTGTGCTTGTGGATCAGGGCGTTGAAGGCCATCCCGTCCCTCCAGCTGCTGGTGAAGTTGTGGATGTTCACGTTGGGGTACCTGAGGAGGAGGTGGAGTAACACACCTGAGCAGACACGCCCCACCCGCTGCGACCTGATTGGCCCAGGAGGCTCACCCCGCCGTCTTCATCTGGCACCACAACAGCAGCGCGTCTTTAGCCGAGCGCCGCTCCTTGTTGTCCTCCGTCTCCACGGAGATGTCCTGGATCTGCAAGAGAGACCCGCCCATCAGACCCACACCCTCAGAGCCCCCCCCGTCCCCTCTCAGACCCCCCCACCTGGAAGCGCAGGATGATGGTCCAGATGAGCCCGAGCGTCAGCCGGTGGCTCCCGTCCACGATGTCGGGGGGGCCCATGTTCTCCAGGTGGACCCGCTGCTCCTTCAGGAACATCAGAGCCTTGTCCACGTTCTCCAGGCAGTGGATCCTCATGCGCCCCCTGGTGGGCCGCGGCTGCACAGCAGGAGAGGGTCAGAGCCGGACCGGACCGGGTCCACGGCAGAACCTTCTGCTCGGGACCAATCAGTATTGATTAGAGGCTATCAGGGCTGATACTGGATTGATTAGGGGCATGTGGGCGGGGCTGTGGGCGGGGCTGTGGGCTCGTTGCCACAGAACAGCAAAGTAAAAACATTTTCTAATGTAAAGCGTCTTCTACTTCTAACTGATGCATTCTGGGTAAAACGACCGTTGCAGAGGAAACGCGGCTTCCTCTTGGCCCTGAACGCATCACAGGAAGGGCGTGGCCAATGTAGCGTCCTCACCTGCAGGGCGCGGCCCCCAGCTGGAGCACACGCCCACTGCAGGTGTGCTATCACTTGAGCGTGTGTTTATCATGTGTTTAGTGTGTGTTTACTGTGTTTTAAGAGTGTGTTTACTTTGTTTTTAGAGTGTGTTTACTTTGTTTTTAGTGTGTGTTTACTTTGTTTTTAGAGTGTGTTTACTTTGTTTTTAGTGTGTTTACTTTGTTTTTAGAGTGTGTTTACTTTGTTTTTAGAGTGTGTTTACTTTGTTTTTAGAGTGTGTTTACTTTGTTTTTAGTGTGTTTACTTTGTTTTTAGAGTGTGTTTACTTTGTTTTTAGAGTGTGTTTACTTTGTTTTTAGACTGTGTTTACTTTGTTTTTAGTGTGTGTTTATCGTGTGTTTACTGTGTTTTTAGCGTGTGTTTATCGTGTGTTTACTTTGTTTTTAGCGTGTGTTTATCGTGTGTTTACTTTGTTTTTAGCGTGTGTTTATCGTGTGTTTACTTTGTTTTTAGCGTGTGTTTATCGTGTGTTTACTTTGTTTTTAGAGTGTGTTTACTTTGTTTTTAGAGTGTGTTTACTTTGTTTTTAGCGTGTGTTTATCGTGTGTTTACTTTGTTTTTAGCGTGTGTTTATCGTGTGTTTACTTTGTTTTTAGCGTGTGTTTATCGTGTGTTTACTTTGTTTTTAGTGTGTGTTTATCTTGTGTTTACTGTGTTTTTAGCATGTGTTTAGTGTGTGTTTACTGTGTTTTTAGCATGTGTTTATCGTGTGTTTACTGTGTTTTTAGCGTGTGTTTATCATGTGTTTAGTATGTTTTTAGTGTGTGTTTATCGTGTGTTTACTTTGTTTTTAGTGTATGTTTATCGTGTGTTTAGTATGTTTTTAGCGTGTGTTTATCGCGTGTTTCCTGTGTGTTTAGCGTGTGTTTATCGTGCGTTTACTGTGTGTTTAGCGTGTGTTTACTGTGTGTGTACTTTGTTTTTAGCGTGTGTTTAGTGTGTTTTTAGCATGTGTTTGTCATGTGTTTAGTGTGTGTTTAGCGTGTGTTTATCGTGTGTTTACTGTGTTTTTACTGTTTTTAGCGTGTGTTTATCATGTGTTTACTGTGTTTTTAGCATGTGTTTAGTGTGTGTTTAGTGTGTTTTTAGTGTGTTTTTAGCGTGTGTTTATCGTGTGTTTAGTGTGTGTTTAGCGTGTGTTTATTGTGTGTTTAGTGTGTTTTTAGCGTGTGTTTATCGTGTTTAGTGTGTTTTTAGCGTGTGTTTATCGTGTGTTTAGTGTGTGTTTAGCGTGTGTTTATCGTGTGTTTACTGTGTTTTTACTGTTTTTAGCGTGTGTTTATCATGTGTTTACTGTGTTTTTAGCATGTGTTTAGTGTGTGTTTAGTGTGTTTTTAGTGTGTTTTTAGCGTGTGTTTATCGTGTGTTTAGTGTGTGTTTAGCGTGTGTTTATTGTGTGTTTAGTGTGTTTTTAGCGTGTGTTTATCGTGTTTAGTGTGTTTTTAGCGTGTGTTTATCGTGTGTTTAGTGTGTTTTTAGCGTGTGTTTATCGTGTGTTTACTTTGTTTTTAGTGTGTGTTTATCGTGTGTTTACTTTGTTTTTAGTGTGTGTTTATCTTGTGTTTACTGTGTTTTTAGCGTGTGTTTAGTGTGTGTTTACTGTGTTTTTAGCATGTGTTTATCGTGTGTTTACTGTGTTTTTAGCGTGTGTTTATCATGTGTTTAGTATGTTTTTAGTGTGTGTTTATCGTGTGTTTACTTTGTTTTTAGTGTATGTTTATAGTGTGTTTAGTATGTTTTTAGCGTGTGTTTATCGCGTGTTTCCTGTGTGTTTAGCGTGTGTTTATCGTGCGTTTACTGTGTGTTTAGCGTGTGTTTACTGTGTGTGTACTTTGTTTTTAGCGTGTGTTTAGTGTGTTTTTAGCATGTGTTTGTCATGTGTTTAGTGTGTGTTTAGCGTGTGTTTATCGTGTGTTTACTGTGTTTTTACTGTTTTTAGCGTGTGTTTATCATGTGTTTACTGTGTTTTTAGCATGTGTTTAGTGTGTGTTTAGTGTGTTTTTAGTGTGTTTTTAGCGTGTGTTTATCGTGTGTTTAGTGTGTGTTTAGCGTGTGTTTATTGTGTGTTTAGTGTGTTTTTAGCGTGTGTTTATCGTGTGTTTAGTGTGTGTTTAGCGTGTGTTTATTGTGTGTTTAGCGTTTGTTTATCGTGCGTTTATAGTGTGTTTAGCGTGTTTAGCGTGTGTTTAGTGTCTAGTGGTGCTAGCGTGCTAGCCTAGCGTACCAGCCTCTCTCCTGACAGCACCTCCAGCAGCTTGAGCAGCACGCGGCCGTCCCTCAGGTCCAGGTAGAGGTCGCTGATCCTGCAGGAGACCCGGGTCAGGTGGGAGTTCACCCACTTGGTGAAGGTCTTCTTCTGCACCGCCTCCCGCTCGTCTGCAACACAGGAAGTAGCTCAGCTACCTGCGTTAGCACTGTTAGCCCGTTACCTCTGGCTACTTTTAGCCACACCGAACGGTTAAAGTCTCCACCCTCTTCCAGCAGCCAATCCCGCGCCAGTGTCAAACCATGCTAGCATGCTAAGCATTAGCGGTCGCTTCACGTCTCACTTGAACTTTCAGCAAAACCTGGAGGAACCACCGAACCGCAAGGGCGGAGCCATCCAGTGTGGGAGGGGCCATCTGGTGTGGGAGGGGCCGTCTGTTGTGGGCGGGGCCGACCTCCTCCTCTTACCTTTCAGCTGCTTGAAGCGACACTCCAGCTGGACGTACGCCCGCTGAGCAGGCTCCGCCTCCATGGCCACGAATCCAACCGATCAACCGACGAGGAGTTCAGGGACCATAGTCCAACACACACACAGAACGACATACACACACACACACAGAACGACATACACACACACACACAGAACGACATACACACACACACACAGAACGACACACACACACACACACACACACACAGAACGACACACACACACACACACACACACACAGAACGACACACACACACACACACAACGACACACACACACAGAACGACACACACACACACACACACACACACACACACACACACACACAACGACACACACACAGGCCACGCCCCCTCTAGACTAAAACCAGAGGGTAAAAAAAAAGTTTTAACGTCAACTGAAGGTGAAAAACGAAGACGAGGAACAGACGTCCTCACCGCCAGGAGAGTCCAGAGGTCAATGAGGGGT
>JABVMC010000031.1:82500-155999 GCA_013358685.1 Antennarius maculatus
CGCGGTGGGTGATAAAGACATGATGCTCTGATCGCTGGGGGTCGCTGGTGATTGGTGGGGGTCATTGGGGGTCGCTGCGGGTCATTGGCGGGCGGCGGTTGGGGGCGGCGTCAGAAGTCCAACCACTCACTCAGGTAAATGCAGCTGGAGGGGGAGATCTCCCCCCCCTGGTGACAGTCGTCGAACACCTGCGGACAGGAAGTGGCGTTAGGGCGGCGCCTCGACCCCCGGGGGGCGGGGCTTTGTCGGACACCTTACCGGGCAGAGGCCACAGGGCGTCCTGACCAGGCCGGTGGGGGGCAGGACGGGGTTGACCCCCCGGTACAGCTTCACCTGGCCGTCCACGCTGCCCACCGTCCCCTCCTTGGCGGCGATGACGGTTAGCTCCGCCTTCCCGTCGTAGATCAGCGTGTTCAGGATGGTCTCGATGTCGTCCATGGACAGGTCCACCTGGGACCCCCCCCACAGTCAGTCTGGGACCCCATTGGGTGTGTGATGTCACAGGGGGCGGGGCTTACCTTGCTGATGCCCAGCTCACAGATGTACTTCCAGACCTCGTGGGACGAGGCGAACGACCCGTTCCTCTGCACCATCGGGCTCTGGGGGCCGGCCCTCGCCGCCTCGGCCTGGGGGGGACAGGGTCATGTGAACAGGTCATGTGACCTGCACGGAACAGCTGGAAGCACTTCAGACGGGTAATAGTACCCCGTAGTACTGCAGTACTTCAGTTGGGTACCGGTACCCTGTGGTACTTCAGACAGGTACGGGTACCCTGTGGTACTGAGGTACTACAGACAGGTATGGGTACCCTGTGGTACTGAGGTACTTCAGATGGGTACGGTTACCCTGTGGTACTGCAGTAGTTCAGACAGGTACGGGTACCCTGTGGTACTTCAGATGGGTACCGGTACCCTGCAGTACTTCAGATGGGTACCGGTACCCTGTGGTACTGGTATCCTGTGGTACTGGGGGTACTGGTATCCTGTGGTACTGGTACCCTGTGGTACTGGTATCCTGTGGTACTGGGGGAACTGGTACAGGTACTGGGGGTACTGGTACCCTGTGGTACTGGGGGTACTGGTACCCTGTGGTACTGGTATCCTGTGGTACTGGGGGAACTGGTATCCTGTGGTACTGGGGGTACTGGTATCCTGTGGTACTGGGGGTACTGGTACCCTGTGGTACTGGTATCCTGTGGTACTGGGGGAACTGGTACAGGTACAGGGGGTACTGGTACCCTGTGGTACTGGTATCCTGTGGTACTGGGGGAACTGGTACAGGTACTTGGGGTACTGGTACCCTGTGGTACTGGGGGTACTGGTACCCTGTGGTACTGGTATCCTGTGGTACTGGGGGAACTGGTATCCTGTGGTACTGGGGGTACTGGTACAGGTACTGGGGGTACTGGTACCCTGTGGTTCTGGGGGTACTGGTACCCTGTGGTACTGGTATCCTGTGGTACTGGGGGAACTGGTATCCTGTGGTACTGGGGGTACTGGTACAGGTACTGGGGGTACTGGTACAGGTACTGGGGGAACTGGTACAGGTACTGGGGGAACTGGTACTCTGTGGTACTGGTATCCTGTGGTACTGGGGGAACTGGTATCCTGTGGTACTGGGGGAACTGGTATCCTGTGGTACTGGGGGTACTGGTATCCTGTGGTACTGGGGGTACTGGTACCCTGTGGTACTGGTATCCTGTGGTACTGGGGGAACTGGTACAGGTACAGGGGGTACTGGTACCCTGTGGTACTGGTATCCTGTGGTACTGGGGGAACTGGTACAGGTACTGGGGGTATTGGTACCCTGTGGTACTGGTATCCTGTGGTACTGAGGGAACTGGTATCCTGTGGTACTGGGGGTACTGGTACAGGTACTGGTACTGGGGGTACTGGTATCCTGTGGTACTGGGGGTACAGGTACAGGTACTGGGGGTACTGGTACAGGTACTGGGGGTACTGGTATCCTGTGGTACTGGGGGTACTGGTATCCTGTGGTACTGGGGGTACAGGTACAGGTACTGGGGGTACTGGTATCCTGTGGTACTGGGGGTACAGGTACAGGTACTGGGGGTACTGGTACAGGTACTGGGGGTACTGGTACAGGTACTGGGGGTACTGGTATCCTGTGGTACTGGGGGTACTGGTACAGGTACTGGGGGTACTGGTACAGGTACTGGGGGTACTGGTATCCTGTGGTACTGGGGGTACTGGTACAGGTACTGGTACTGGGGGGTACTGGTATCCTGTGGTACTGGGGGTACTGGTACAGGTACTGGGGGTACTGGTATCCTGTGGTACTGGGGGCACTGGTACAGGTACTGGGGGTACTGGTACAGGTACTGGGGGTACTGGTATCCTGTGGTACTGGGGGTACTGGTACAGGTACTGGGGGTACTGGTACAGGTACTGGGGGTACTGGTATCCTGTGGTACTGGGGGTACAGGTACCTTGCTCTGCAGGAACTTGAAGCACTGTTGGTTCAGAACCTCCACGAACTCGGACTCAAAGTCCTGGTCGCTGTACCAGGCCCCGCCCGTCACCGAGCGGTCCGGCTGCAGGTTGTACAGCATGTACACCTTCTTCTTTGACGCCTGAAACAACAGACAGTGGGTGTGAGAGGCAGGGTGGGGGCAGGCCTGGGGGCAGGGCTTCAGCTCCTGGTGGGACTCACCGCAACAGACTTGACGGCTTTGATGAGCTTCTTGCTCTCCAGGTTCTTCAGGATCTTGTTGATCTCCGTCAGAGGGAGGTTGCTCTTGAAGCGGATGTCTCTGCTCCAGATACCTGCAGGCACACGCATGTAACATCACACGCTAGGGCAAGACACGCTAAGGAGACGCTGTAACACACTGTAATATGCTAGGATGCACTGTAACACGCTGTAACACGCTGTGACACGCTGGGACACGCTGTAACACGCTGGGACACGCTGGGACACGCTGGGACACGCTGGGACACGCTGTAACACGCTGGGACAAGCTGGGACACGCTGTAACACACTGGGACACGCTGGGACACGCTGTAACACACTGGGACACGCTGGGACACGCTGTAACACGCTGGGACACGCTGGGACACGCTGTAACACGCTGGGACACGCTGGGACACGCTGTAACACGCTGGGACACGCTAGGACACGCTGTAACACGCTAGGACATGCTGTGACACGCTAGGACATGCTGGGACACGCTGGGACACGCTGGGACACGCTGGGACACACTGGGACACACTGGGACACACTGGGACACACTGGGACACGCTGGGACACGCTAGGACATGCTGTAACACACTGGGACACGCTGTAACACGCTAGGACATGCTGTAACATGCTACGACATGCTGTAACATGCTAGGACATGCTGTAACATGCTAGGACATGCTGTAACACGCTAGGACATGCTGTAACATGCTAGGACACGCTGTAACACGCTAGGACATGCTGTAACACATTGGGACACGCTTGGACACGCTGTAACACGCTGGGTCACGCTGTAACACGCTGGGACACGCTGTGACACGCTGTAACACGCTGTGACACGCTGTAACACGCTGGGACACGATGTAACACACTGGGACACGCTAGGACACGCTGTAACACGCTAGGACACGCTGTAACACACTGGGACACGCTGGGACACGCTGTAACACGCTGGGACACGCTGTGACACGCTGTAACACGCTGGGACACGCTGTAACACGCTGGGACACGCTGTAACACACTGGGACACGCTGTAACACACTGGGACACGCTGTAACACGCTGTGACACGCTGTGACACGCTGTAACACGCTGGGACACGCTGGGACACGCTGTAACACACTGGGACACGCTGTAACACGCTGGGACACGCTGTAACACACTGGGACACGCTGTTACACGCTGTGACACGCTGGGACACGCTGGGACACACTGGGACACGCTGGGACACGCTGTAACACGCTGGGACACGCTAGGACACGCTGTAACACGCTAGGACATGCTGTAACACGCTAGGACATGCTGTAACACGCTAGGACATGCTGTAACATGCTAGGACACGCTGTAACACGCTAGGACAAGCTGTAACACGCTGGGTCACGCTGTAACACTCTGGGACACGCTGTAACACGCTGTGACACGCTGTAACACGCTGGGACACGATGTAACACGCTGGGACACGCTGTAACACACTGGGACACGCTGTAACACACTGGGACACGCTGTAACACACTGGGACACGCTGTAACACACTGGGACACGCTAGGACACGCTGTAACACACTAGGACATGCTGTAACACGCTGGGACACGCTGTAACACACTGGGACACGCTGGGACACGCTGTAACACGCTGGGACACGCTGTGACACGCTGTAACACGCTGGGACACGCTGTAACACGCTGGGACACGCTGTAACACACTGGGACATGCTGTAACACGCTGGGACACGCTGTAACACACTGGGACACGCTGGGACACGCTGTAACACGCTGGGACACGCTGTGACACGCTGTAACACGCTGGGACACGCTGTAACACGCTGGGACACGCTGTAACACACTGGGACACGCTGTAACACGCTGTGACACGCTGTAACACGCTGGGACACGCTGGGACACGCTGTGACACGCTGTAACACACTGGGACACGCTGTGACACGCTGTAACACGCTAGGACACGCTGTAACACGCTAGGACATGCTGTAACACGCTGGGACACGCTGTAACACACTGGGACACGCTGGGACACGCTGTAACACGCTGGGACACGCTGTGACACGCTGTAACACGCTGGGACACGCTGTAACACGCTGGGACACGCTGTAACACACTGGGACACGCTGTAACACGCTGTGACACGCTGTAACACGCTGGGACACGCTGGGACACGCTGTGACACGCTGTAACACACTGGGACACGCTGTAACACGCTGGGACACGCTGTAACACACTGGGACACGCTGTAACACGCTGTGACACGCTGTGACACGCTGGGACACGCTGGGACACACTGGGACACGCTGGGACACGCTGTAACACGCTGGGACATGCTAGGACACGCTGTAACACGCTAGGACATGCTGTAACACGCTAGGACATGCTGTAACATGCTAGGACATGCCGTCACATACGTGGAGCTGGCCGTTAGCCTAGCAGCTAGCCTAGCGGCTTGATGGTACCTTTGTTTCCAGCGTCCTCGATGATCTGGTAGACCAGCTTCTCCTGGTTGTCTGAACCTTTCATCTTACTGGAACGACAAACACTGGTAAGGACTAATCAAAGAACAGCTCCGCCCACCTGTACTGCAGTTAAACACGCCTACAGGTACATGTTAGGGAATTATAAATACTAACATAATAAACAGTTTGTCATCATGACATCACACACACCTGTAGTGATGTCATCAGCTACTGCATCATGTAACATAATCAACAACAATGAGAATAACAACAACAACGATAACAATAACAACAAGAATAACAATAATACTATTAATAATAACAATATTATTAATAATAATACTGACATTAATAATATTAATAACAACAATAATGACACTAATAATAATAACAATAACATTAACATTAATAATAACCCTGTTGTGATGCTGGGGTCTTGTTGGAGCCGAGGGTTAAAGGTCGCTGGTGTTCAGGTACAGTGCATTGTGGGACACGTACCTGCCGCTCTGACTATCCTTCATCCGGTACAGGAGGCCAGAGCTGTTCCTCAGCAGGTCCAGCTGACCCTGGAACAGGAGAACGTGACCTCATCAGCAGTGAGAACCAGGGGCTGGGGGCAGGGCTGAGGCGGCTACTGACCAATGACAGCAGCTTGTTGATGGCCATGGCTCGCTGCTGGGGCTCCAGGTGAGGCATGTCGTTCTGGATCACCTGGTCTGTGATGCCCTGAGGAAACTGCTGACACAGCTCTTTGATCCTGCAGCAGACGATCGATCGTCGATCAATACGGTTTATACAGAGAGAGGAGCTATAGATGTGTGAACAGGTATTGATTGTGAAATCAGGATCAATAATTCAGCAGTTTGATTACAGAACAGAAAACTTCAGGTTCTCTCATTCTGTGTGAACACATGGAGAAACAGATACCCCAACAGATACCCAACAGATACCCCAACAGATACCCCAACAGATACCCTAATACTTGTCTGTTGATGTCTGCACATTACATTAAACCACTGCAGAGATTTATTATTAGACTACAGCTGTCCGGGTGTCATTAATGATTATCGAGCAAATGAAGACGGTCCGTTAAATGTTGTCTGAGATGAAACCGGTCCGTGGAGGTAAAGAGGTTGAGGACCCCTGATCTAACAGATACCCTACAGGTACCCTAACACATACCCTAACAGATACCCTAACACATACCCTAAGAGACACCCTACAGGTATCCTAACACATACCCTACTGGTACCCTAAGACATACCCTACAGGTACCCTACAGGTACCCTAACACATACCCTAAGACACACCCTACAGTTATCCTAACACATACCCTACAGGTACCCTAACACATACCCTCCAGGTACCCTAACACATACCCTAACAGATACCCTACAGGTACCCTAACACATACCCTAACAGATACCCTACAGATACCCTACAGATACTCTAACACATACCCTAACAGATACCCTACAGGTACCCTAACAGATACCCTACAGATATTCTAACACATACCCTAACAGATACCCTACAGGTACCCTAACACATACCCTACAGATACTCTAACATATACCCTACAGATATTCTAACATATACCCTAACAGATACCCTACAGGTACCTTAACACATACCCTACAGGTACCCTAACATATACCCTACAGATATTCTAACATATACCCTAACAGATACCCTACAGGTACCCTAACACATACCCTACAGATACTCTAACATATACCCTAACACATACCCTAACAGATACCCTACAGATACCCTAACATATACCCTACAGATATTCTAACACATACCCTAACAGATACCCTACAGATATTCTAACACATACCCTAACAGATACCCTACAGGTACCCTAACACATACCCTACAGGTAACCTAACACATACCCTAACAGATACCCTAACAGATACCCTACAGATACCCTAACATATACCCTACAGATATTCTAACATATACCCTGACACCTGACTCAAGCGGCTCCTACACGACCAGGCAGAGCCACCGGAAGCTAACCCGGTCACCAGGGTCCAGGTGAGTCCAGCTGACCAGACTCTCGGCCGAACTTCCGGTCGGCTCATGACGGTTCCGGGACCGATTCGACTCCCGGCAGGAACGCCGGTTGGTCTCGTGACAGCTCGTGGAAACTTAAACGCCCACTCCTTTGAACGGAGTTCGGCGGCGGGGCTCGTGCCCGGTGGAGCTCGTGCCCGGTGAACTGACCTGTTCTCGACCTCCGGGGGGTCAAGGAGGTTCAACTCCTTCTTCACTTTGACCTCCGTCATCTCCGCTCGGCTCGTGCCTCTTCTGGCGGGGGTCAGCTCGCGCTGGAACACATGCCACTTCCGGGGTCCTGACGGTAGCTGCCCCGGAAACAGCCTGCTGAAAACACATGGCGAGAACCGCTGATGATTTGACTTGATGACGTCACAGACATGTTGACCGGGACCGGATGATCACGTGGCACACACAAAAATAATTTTAAAAGAGCTCAAAGTGAAAAAACACAATCTTCAGGTTTTAAAAACAACGGAAGTGTCGTCATCGGCTCCTCTAACGGCGCATGCGCGTCGTTCGAGGCTCGTTGCTAAGCGTTGCTAGGGGGCGTGTTGTTAGCGTTGCTAGGGGTTACCACGGGGCCGTTTCCGTCCACCGGAGCAGCGGGTCGTTCCTGAGGTCGGTCACCGTTTATTACACATTACCGGGATTAACGGACGTTACCGGACATGCGCAGTTCAGTCCTGTCAGCTAGGGGGCGGGGCAACGGGGCGTCCTTTGATGATTTTAAACGGCTTTTATTTTTTCAGACAACCTGGACCTGAGGTCAGTGTTCCCTCCGGTTATGACGTCACTCTAGTTCAGTTTCACACCGAGCGTCATTACGTCACTGATGACGTGTGGCTGAACGCAGCGGTCGTCATGACGGCGGGAGCTGTGTCAGCGCCTCTCATCATTCCCATCATGCATTTGGAAAAACACACAACCAAGAACCTGATTGACACTGGAACACGCGTGTGCATCCAGTCAGGTACACACACACACACACACACACACACACACACACACACACACACACACCTGTGTGCGCTGACTGGGGTGTGGCTCCAGACACTCCAGGTGTGCTCCTCCTCTACACACTGGACGGCTCCAGGCCTGGGGGGGCAGCAGGAAGCAGGAAGTACAGCCAGCCCATCCTGCTGCATGCTGGGAGAGTGGTTGTCAGGGCGACGGCCGTCACCAGGTAACAACCCACCTGTCTGTCTGTCTTTCTCTCCACCTGTCTGTCTGTCTTTCTCTCCACCTGTCTGTCTGCAGTGACGGCAGACAGAGTGCGGTGGTGACCAAGGTGTTCTCGGTGGCCCCTGCCGCACCGGACAGGAAGCAGAGCGACCAGCAGGTGAGCCTCCTGTCCTAACACTACATTTCCCATGAGCCTCAGCTCTCAGCTGCCCACTGAGTCCTCCCTGACGTGTTCTGGTTCTGGTTCCAGCCTGAAGGTTCTTCTGCTCCTGGGCCCACGCCTCCAGGTGAGCTGATGCATGCTACATGTAGCGGCTAGCAGCTAGGTAGCATCCACCTGCTATGAGCTAACTGTTAGCGTCACAGCTAGGTAGCATCCGCTTGCTCTGAGCTAACTGTTAGCATCGTAGCAGCGTCGTAGCATAGTCACATGGTTTCACTCTTTGTTCCTGTTTGTCCTTAGAGCAGAGCATGATGGGAAAAGACCGGCCCCAATCAGGTCCTCGTTTCCTGTCCAGTGGACCGGGTTCACTAAGCACGGCCGCCCAAACTGGACCCCAGTCCGAGGTGACCCGACTCACCCGGCTCACCCTGGGGGGGCGAGTCGGGCGTGCTAACTCCTGTCTGTTTTAGGGCTCAGTTGTGATCACAGGCAGCCCACAAACCAACTTCCTGAGGTACGACAAGGCTACGCTAAGCTATGCTAAGCTACACTAACAGTTTCAGCGTCATGTTCCTGACCCCTTCCTGTCACCTGTCCAGGTGTCCTGGGTGTTTGGCGTGTCGCCCGTCCGATCCGTTAGCTCGGTTCTGTCCTCAGTGTGGGGCTGCACTTCCTCTGACACCGGAGCAGAGCCCGCCCCCTGCTGGGCGGCTCCAGGTAACACGTGCAGCTGTTGCCATGGCAACCAGGCGTTGGGTGTGACCTCATCGTTGGCGTGCTGCAGGTGAACCCGGGGCGTGTCCTCTGTGGCGTTCCGGCGGCGTGCTGCGGGTTCTGCTCCGCCCCCGTCCCACTCAGCAGTAGCACCTGTTTAGTGTGCGAGACATCGGGCCCCGCCCCCAAGGTATACACCCCTCTTAACAGTCAATCAATAATCAATACAGCAGTTTCAGCTCCGCCCCTGGTAGTGACATCATCGTTGCCCTACCATCACAGGGTCACCTGCTGTGTGCCTGCTGTGGGAGTGGCAATCCGGCTCAGGTGTCCACCTGTCTCACCTGTGAGGCCCGCCTCCTTCAGGTGACCACACCCACATCCGGTGGTCACATGGTCAGTGTCGCTAAGCAGGCTGGGAGCACCGCCCCGCCCTGCCCCAGGTGCGGTCGTCTGAACCGCCCTGACGCCCGCTACTGTGACGGCTGCGGCTCTAAGGTGAGCACACACGTGAGCTAACAGGGGCGGGACCACTGCTGAGCTTTGGGCTAGCTTTAGGACTAGCTTCGTTAACTCAGTATACAGGTTAGCGAGTCCATCAGAGATAACCTGCTAATTTAACAGAGAGCTATGCTAACTACGTTAGCTCGTGTTGTGACGCGTGATGCTAGCTTCAGGAAATGCTCCCAGATTGACCCTAGCTTGCTAATGTTAGCATAACATCATACCTGTTGCTAGTTTCTTGGGAGGGTGGGTCCAGGAAACAATCCTGCTACTTCTGGTTAAGCTAGGCTAGTCCTGTGTTGAGAGTGAAGCATTGTGGGTACTGTCATCACAGGGCGTGTCCCTGCAGGCGGGGCACGCAGCTGGGGGTGGGACCTGCTGGCGATGTGGAGCCAGCGGACAGCCAACCGCCTGCTACTGCGTAGCCTGTGGAGTCTTCCTGGAGTCACAGGCCCCACCCACAGCTAACGATGACATCACAGGGCATGTGGAGCGCCTCTCCACCAATCAGGTAGCTGCGTCACGTCACCGTTCAAACACAGCAGGACACCAGATTGACAGGACGGCTCCCCAGGCCACGCCCACTGCAGAGAGGAGCACGCAGACGGTTGGACTCTATTTCCCATCAGCCCCGGAGCTGCAGAGGCGGGAGCACAAGTGGGCAGGTCCAGTCAGCAAGCAGCCAATCAGAGACCGCCAGATACTCACGACCGCCATCAGCCCGGGTCGAGGTAAAGAACCACGACTAGAACCAGTACAGGTACCTCGACCCTTCTAGTACTGATGCTAGTACCAGTGCTAGCGATGCTAACGTGCCTACGGGGGCGGGGTGTGTCAATCTGCCCTCAGGTTACTGGAGGACGCAGCTGGACCATGTGTGCGCTCACCTGAGGAGCTACGCACAGAACCACGCCCCCTTCAGGACTCTCCTGGGAGAGCCTCGACTGGGCCGGGTAGGCGTTCCCTGGAGACCGGCTAGCTTTAGCGTGTTGTGAGGTCACCTGCTGACGTTGGCTCCTCCCCCCTCCAGGTGGTGTCTGCAGTGGTTCAGGAGGACCCCCATGAGGTCACCCTGACCGTCAGCTTCAAGGCTGCCGGACAGGAAGTCCAGCAGGTGCTTCCTCCAGTCACGTCCCCTACCTGTGTGACAGGTGACGTGATTGGCTGACGCTGTGTTTGGTCGTAGGCGGAGCCACCGGACAACGGCGCCGTGCCGACGGCGAGTCGGCCTGAGAAGCTGAGCAGCGTCACTGAGGGGGCGGCAACAGTGAGCGGGGCCACAGCAAGCCGCCGGTCCAGAGGGGCGAGAACGACGTCCAAACCGCCGGTGAGACATCGGAACGCCCACAGGTACGGTGGAACGCTGGTCTCTGATTGGTCCACTGGTTCCAGGTCCAGAACCTCCGGCTGCTGGAGGAGCTGGGTCCGGGTCCGGGGCGGGGCCAGGTGGCGCTGGTGCAGCAGCTCCTGGATCAGGTGCGAGCCTCGACAGCCAATTAGCTGCTCCCGGTCTGGTCTAGTTCACTAATTGGTCCGTTTACTTCAGGGGGCGGACCCCACCTGCTGCGGTGATGATGGGCGCCACGCGCTGGCGGTTGCCGTGGGAAATGGCCATCATGACGTCATCCCCGTGTTGGTGCAGCGAGGAGCCGACGTCAACCAGCGGTCGGGCCGGTGAGACTCCGCCCCCTCCACACGATTGTTCCACACAACCCCCAGAACCCACCCACCTCCATCACCTTCATCTTCATCACCTCAATCATCATCATCGTCATCACTGTAGGTGAACGTGATGATGGTGATGATGATGATGATGATGATGATGATGAAGGTGATGATGATGGTGATGATGATGATGATGATGATGAAGGTGATGATGATGGTGATGATGATGATGATGATGATGGTGATGATGATGATGGTGATGGTGATGATGGTGATGATGGTGATGATGATGAAGGTGATGATGATGATGATGATGATGAAGGTGATGGTGATGAAGGTGATGATGATGGTGAATTCCTGCTACAGGATGAAGAGCTCCGCCCTCCATGAGGCGGCGGCTCTGGGTTGTGACGGTCTGCTCAGTGCTCAGGTGCTGCTCAGGTGTGTCTCTAATCGGCCCCGCCTCCAGATCAGGAACAGATTGTCACCACTCTGAACACACTTCCTGATCATGCTCCTCCTCCTGTGATGTCACCGTGACATCACGGGTGTTTCAGGTGTAAGGCCAGCATCAGGTGCAGGAACGCCAGAGGCCACTCCCCCTACGACGTGGCGCTGACGTCCGGCTCCAATCAGATGGTGTACCTGCTGGCGGGTCAGGCTGGGCGGGGCCTACTGGGCCTGGTGGGCGGAGCCAACACCAAACAGGATGTTAACTGACCACAGGACAAAGTTTGTTTTGGGAATAAAAAAATCAACTGGACTCATCTGGTTCATCAGTCAATCAGAAGCTGTTTGTGTTCATGCCCCCCACACCTGTACCCACGCGCACCTGTACCCACGCGCACCTGTACCCACGCGCACCTGTACCCACGCGCACCTGTACCCACACGCACCTGTACCCACACACACCTGTACCCACACACACCTGTACCCACACACACCTGTACCCACACACACCTGTACCCACACACACCTGTACCCACACACACCTGTACCCACACACACCTGTACCCACACACACCTGTACCCACACACACCTGTACCCACACACACCTGTACCCACACACACCTGTACCCACACACACCTGTACCCACACACCCCTGTACCCACACACCCCTGTACCCACACACACCTGTACCCACACACCCCTGTACCCACGCGCACACACACCTGTACCCACGCGCACACACCCCTGTACCCACGCGCACACACCCCTGTACCCACGCGCACACACACCTGTACCCACGCGCACACACCCCTGTACCCACGCGCACACACCCCTGTACCCACGCGCACACACCCCTGTACCCACGCGCACACACCCCTGTACCCACGCGCACACACCCCTGTACCCACGCGCACACACACCTGTACCCACGCGCACACACACCTGTACACACACACACACCTGTACCCACGCGCACACACCCCTGTACCCACGCGCACACACCCCTGTACCCACGCGCACACACCCCTGTACCCACGCGCACACACCCCTGTACCCACGCGCACACACACCTGTACCCACGCGCACACACACCTGTACCCACGCGCACACACACCTGTACCCACGCGCACACACACCTGTACCCACGCGCACACACACCTGTACCCACGCGCACACACACCTGTACCCACGCGCACACACACCTGTACCCACGCGCACACACACCTGTACCCACACGCGCACACACACCTGTACCCACACGCGCACACACACCTGTACCCACACGCGCACACACACCTGTACCCACACGCGCACACACACCTGTACCCACACACACACACACACCTGTACCCACACACACACACACACCTGTACCCACACACACACACACACACCTGTACCCACACACACACACACACACCTGTACCCACACACACCTGTACCCACACACACCTGTACCCACACACACCTGTACCCACACACACCTGTACCCACACACACCTGTACCCACACACACCTGTACCCACACACACCTGTACCCACACACACCTGTACCCACACACACCTGTACCCACACACACCTGTACCCACACACACCTGTACCCACACACACTTGTACCCACACACACCTGTACCCACACACACCTGTACCCACACACCCCTGTACCCACACACCCCTGTACCCACACACCCCTGTACCCACACACCCCTGTACCCACACACCCCTGTACCCACGCGCACACACCCCTGTACCCACGCGCACACACCCCTGTACCCACGCGCACACACCCCTGTACCCACGCGCACACACCCCTGTACCCACGCGCACACACCCCTGTACCCACGCGCACACACACCTGTACCCACGCGCACACACCCCTGTACCCACGCGCACACACCCCTGTACCCACACGCGCACACACCCCTGTACCCACACGCGCACACACACCTGTACCCACACGCGCACACACACCTGTACCCACACGCGCACACACACCTGTACCCACACGCGCACACACACCTGTACCCACACGCGCACACACACCTGTACCCACACACACACACACCTGTACCCACACACACACACACACACCTGTACCCACACGCGCACACACACCTGTACCCACACGCGCACACACACCTGTACCCACACACACACACACACCTGTACCCACACACACACACACACACCTGTACCCACACACACACACACACACCTGAACCCACACACACACACACACCTGTACCCACACACACACACACACCTGTACCCACACACACACACACACCTGTACCCACACACACACACACACCTGTACCCACACACACACACACACCTGTACCCACACACACACACACACCTGTACCCACACACACACACACACCTGTACCCACACACACACACACACCTGTACCCACACACACACACACACCTGTACCCACACACACACACACACCTGTACCCACACACACACACACCTGTACACACACACACACACACCTGTACACACACACACACACACCTGTACACACACACACACACCTGTACACACACACACACACCTGTACACACACACACACCCCTGTACACACACACACCCCTGTACACACACACACCCCTGTACACACACACACCCCTGTACACACACACACCCCTGTACACACACACACCCCTGTACACACACACACCCCTGTACACACACACCTCTGTACACACACACACCCCTGTACACACCCCTGTACACACACACACCTGTACACGCACCTGTACACACACACACCTGTACACGCACCTGTACACACACACACCCCTGTACACACACACACACCCCTGTACACACACACACACCCCTGTACACACACACACACCCCTGTACACACACACACACCCCTGTACACACACACACACCCCTGTACACACACACACACCCCTGTACACACACACACACACCCCTGTACACACACACACACACCCCTGTACACACACACACACACCCCTGTACACACACACACACCCCTGTACACACACACACACCCCTGTACACACACACACACCCCTGTACACACACACACACCCCTGTACACACACACACACCCCTGTACACACACACACACCCCTGTACACACACACACACCCCTGTACACACACACACACACCCCTGTACACACACGCACACACCCCTGTACACACACCCACACACCCCTGTACACACACACACACACCCCTGTACACACACACACACACCCCTGTACACACACACACACACCCCTGTACACACACACACACCCCTGTACACACACACACACACCCCTGTACACACACACACACCCCTGTACACACACACACAACCCCTGTACACACACACACACCCCTGTACACACACACACACCCCTGTACACACACACACACCCCTGTACACACACACACACCCCTGTACACTCACACACACCCCTGTACACACACACACACCCCTGTACACACACACACACCCCTGTACACACACACACACCTGTACACACACACACACACCTGTACCCACACACACACACACCTGTACACACACACACACACCTGTACACACACACACACACCTGTACACACACACACACACCTGTACACACACACACACCCTGTACACACACACACACACCTCCACACACACACACCTGTACACACACACACACACCTGTACACACACACACACCTGTACACACACACACCTGTAAACACACACACACCTGTAAACACACACACACCTGTACACACACACACACCTGTACACACACACACACCTGTACACACACACACCTGTACACACACACACACACACCTGTACACACACACACCTGTACACACACACACACACACCTGTACACACACACACACCTGTACACACACACACACCTGTACACACACACACACACCTGTACACACACACACACACCTGTACACACACACACACACCTGTACACACACACACACACCTGTACACACACACCTGTACACACACACACACACCTGTACACACACACACACACCTGTACACACACACACACCTGTACACACACACACCTGTACACACACACACACACCTGTACACACACACACACACCTGTACACACACACACACACCTGTACACACACACACACACCTGTACACACACACACACACCTGTACACACACACACACACCTGTACACACACACACACACCTGTACACACACACACACACCTCTACACACACACACACCTGTACACACACACACACCTGTACACACACACACACCTGTACACACACACACACCTGTACACACACACACACACCTGTACACACACACACACACCTGTACACACACACACCTGTACACACACACACACCTGTACACACACACACACCTGTACACACACACACACCTGTACACACACACACACCTGTACACACACACACACACCTGTACACACACACACCACCTGTACACACACACACACCTGTACACACACACACACACACCTGTACACACACCACACACCTGTACACACACACACACCTGTACACACACACACACCTGTACACACACACACACACCTGTACACACACACACACACCTGTACACACACACACACACACCTGTACACACACACACACACCTGTACACACACACACACCTGTACACACACACACCTGTACACACACACCTGTACACCACACACACCTGTACACACACACACACCTGTACACACACACACACCTGTACACACACACACCTGTACACACACACACACACACACACACACACACACACACACACCTGTACACACACACACCTGTACACACACACACACCTGTACACACACACACACCTGTACACACACACACACCTGTACACACACACACACCTGTACACACACACACACCTGTACACACACACACACCTGTACACACACACACACCTGTACACACACACACACCTGTACACACACACACCTGTACACACACACACACCTGTACACACACACACCTGTACACACACACACACACCTGTACACACACACACACACACACCTGTACACACACACACACACCTGTACACACACACACACACACACCTGTACACACACACACACACCTGTACACACACACACACACACACCTGTACACACACACACACACCTGTACACACACACACACCTGTACACACACACACACCTGTACACACACACACACCTTTACACACACACACCTGTACACACACACACCTGTACACACACACACACCTGTACACACACACACACCTGTACACACACACACCTGTACACACACACACCTGTACACACACACACACCTGTACACACACAACACCTGTACACACACACACCTGTACACACACACACACACACACACCTGTACACACACACACACACCTGTACACACACACACACACCTGTACACACACACACACCTGTACACACACACACACCTGTACACACACACACACCTGTACACACACACACCTGTACACACACACACACCTGTACACACACACACACCTGTACACACACACACCTGTACACACACACACCTGTACACACACACACACCTGTACACACACACACCTGTACACACACACACCTGTACACACACACACACCTGTACACACACACACACCTGTACACACACACACACCTGTACACACACACACCTGTACACACACACACACCTGTACACACACACACACCTGTACACACACACACACCTGTACACACCACACACACCTGTACACACACACACCTGTACACACACACACACACCTGTACACACACACACACCTGTACACACACACACACCTGTACACACACACACCTGTACACACACACACCTGTACACACACACACACCTGTACACACACACACCTGTACACACACACACACCTGTACACACACACACCTGTACACACACACACCTGTACACACACACACACCACCTGTACACACACACACACACCTGTACACACACACCTGTACACACACACACACCTGTACACACACACACACCTGTACACACACACACCTGTACACACACACACCTGTACACACACACACACCTGTACACACACACACACCTGTACACACACACACACCTGTACACACACACACACCTGTACACACACACACACCTGTACACACACACACACCTGTACACACACACACACCTGTACACACACACACACCTGTACACACACACACCTGTACACACACACACACACCCCCTGTACACACACACACACCCCTGTACACACACACACACCCCTGTACACACACACACACCCCTGTACACACACACACACCCCTGTACACACACACACACCCCTGTACACACACACACACCCCTGTACACACACACACACCCCTGTACACACACACACACCCCTGTACACACACACACACCCCTGTACACACACACACACCTGTACACACACACACACACCTGTACACACACACACACACCTGTACACACACACACACACCTGTACACACACACACACACCTGTACACACACACACACACACCTGTACACACACACACCTGTACACACACACACACCTGTACACACACACACCTGTACACACACACACCTGTACACACACACACACACACCTGTACAACACACACACACACCTGTACACACACACACACACCTGTACACACACACACCTGTACACACACACACACCTGTACACACACACACACCTGTACACACACACACACCTGTACACACACACACCTGTACACACACACACCTGTACACACACACACACCTGTACACACACACACACACCTGTACACACACACACACCTGTACACACACACACCTGTACACACACACACCTGTACACACACACACACACACACACCTGTACACACACACACACACACACACCTGTACACACACACACACACACACACCTGTACACACACACACACACCTGTACACACACACACCTGTACACACACACACCTGTACACACACACACACCTGTACACACACACACACCTGTACACACACACACCTGTACACACACACACCTGTACACACACACACACCTGTACACACACACACACCTGTACACACACACACACCTGTACACACACACACACCTGTACACACACACACACCTGTACACACACACACACCTGTACACACACACACACCTGTACACACACACACCTGTACACACACACACACCTGTACACACACACACACCTGTACACACACACACACCTGTACACACACACACCTGTACACACACACACCTGTACACACACACACACCTGTACACACACACACACCTGTACACACACACACACCTGTACACACACACACCTGTACACACACACACACCTGTACACACACACACCTGTACACACACACACCTGTACACACACACACACCTGTACACACACACACACCTGTACACACACACACACCTGTACACACACACACACCTGTACACACACACACACCTGTACACACACACACACCTGTACACACACACACACCTGTACACACACACACACCTGTACACACACACACACACCTGTACACACACACACACACCTGTACACACACACACACACACCTGTACACACACACACACACCTGTACACACACACACACCTGTACACACACACACACCTGTACACACACACACACCTGTACACACACACACACACCTGTACACACACACACACACCTGTACACACACACACACACCTGTACACACACACACACACCTGTACACACACACACACACCTGTACACACACACACACACCTGTACACACACACACACACCTGTACACACACACACACCTGTACACACACACACCTGTACACACACACACACCTGTACACACACACACACCTGTACACACACACACACCTGTACACACACACACACCTGTACACACACACACACACCTGTACACACACACACCTGTACACACACACACACCTGTACACACACACACCTGTACACACACACACCTGTACACACACACACACCTGTACACACACACACACCTGTACACACACACCACCTGTACACACACACACACACCTGTACACACACACACACACCTGTACACACACACACACACCTGTACACACACACACACACCTGTACACACACACACACCTGTACACACACACACACCTGTACACACACACACACACCTGTACACACACACACACACACCTGTACACACACACACACACCTGTACACACACACACACACCTGTACACACACACACACACCTGTACACACACACACACCTGTACACACACACACCTGTACACACACACACCTGTACACACACACACACCTGTACACACACACACACCTGTACACACACACACACCTGTACACACACACACCTGTACACACACACACACCTGTACACACACACACACCTGTACACACACACACCTGTACACACACACACCTGTACACACACACACCTGTACACACACACACCTGTACACACACACACACACACTTGTACACACACACACACACCTGTACACACACACACACACCTGTACACACACACACACCTGTACACACACACACACCTGTACACACACACACACCTGTACACACACACACACCTGTACACACACACACCTGTACACACACACACACCTGTACACACACACACACCTGTACACACACACACCTGTACACACACACACCTGTACACACACACACCTGTACACACACACACACCTGTACACACACACACCTGTACACACACACACCTGTACACACACACACACACACCTGTACACACACACACACCTGTACACACACACACCTGTACACACACACACCTGTACACACACACACACACACACCTGTACACACACACACACCTGTACACACACACACCTGTACACACACACACACCTGTACACACACACACCTGTACACACACACACCTGTACACACACACACACACCTGTACACACACACACCTGTACACACACACACACCTGTACACACACACACACCTGTACACACACACACACCTGTACACACACACACACCTGTACACACACACACACCTGTACACACACACACACCTGTACACACACACACCTGTACACACACACACCTGTACACACACACACACACCTGTACACACACACACACCTGTACACACACACACCTGTACACACACACACACCTGTACACACACACACCTGTACACACACACACCTGTACACACACACACACACACACACCTGTACACACACACACACCTGTACACACACACACCTGTACACACACACACCTGTACACACACACACACCTGTACACACACACACACCTGTACACACACACACACCTGTACACACACACACACCTGTACACACACACACCTGTACACACACACACCTGTACACACACACACACCTGTACACACACACACCTGTACACACACACACCTGTACACACACACACACCTGTACACACACACACACCTGTACACACACACACCTGTACACACACACACACCTGTACACACACACACACCTGTACACACACACACCTGTACACACACACACACCTGTACACACACACACCTGTACACACACACACACCTGTACACACACACACCTGTACACACACACACACCTGTACACACACACACCTGTACACACACACACCTGTACACACACACCTGTACACACACACACCTGTACACACACACACACCTGTACACACACACACCTGTCCTGAGGGAACTGGATCAAAGTGATTGATCAGGTTTTAATAAACAGACAAACAGGAAACTACAGGTCACATGAACAGGGAAGTACTTCCTGAACGTTACGGTCCACCCAGCAGCAGCTCTGCCGTGGCGTGGGGCCCGGGGGCCCCAGGGCCCCGGGGGCGGGGTCAGCGCCTCAGGCGCAGGAAGAAGGCGTGGCGACACTCGGTGCTGTCGGGGGGGTAGTACTTGTCGTAGAAGTCCAGGATGTACTCCTCCGCCCGGAACCCGAAGCGCTGGTACAGCAGCATGGCCGGGTTAGAGGCCGACACGTGGAGGGTCACGTCCTTACCCATACACGTCTACATGGGGGGGGCGCACACACACACACACACACACACTGAATAGGTGTGTTTCGATATGTGTATATATAGATGTGGTGGGCGGAGCCCCCTGCCCCCCTACCTGGATGAGGTGGTAGACCATGAAGGTGCCGATGCCGGCCCCCCTCCACTCGGGGTGCACCAGCAGGAAGGAGATGTAGGCCTGGTTGAAGGACACGTCTGGGACCATGAAGCCGAAGCCCACCACCACGCGGCGGTACAGCGCCACCACGCTGAAGTCTGGGTACTGCAGGCACTCTGACAGGTCCACTCCTGGGGGGGACACGGCTGTAGGCGTGACGGGGGCGGGGCCAGGAGGGGCGGGGCTAGGGGGTTACCTGGCCAGAAGCTGTGGTGACACATGGCGTTGACGGAGGGGATGTGGGCGGGGCGCACGTAGCAGTAGTCGATGGGGGCGGGGGGCGGGGCCACCCAGTCCGGGTCCGTCCGGTGGGGGTGGGCCCGGATCTCCTCCAGGAGGCGGAGCTTCAAGGGCCGGCTCTCGTAGTCCCGCCTGAGGAGCAGAGGAAGGTTCAGCGCCCCCAGTGGCCCCCCCAGTGGCCTGAGCCCAGCTGGTGCCCCCCCTACCTGATGTAGGGCTTCAGCAGGCGGGCGGTGTAGGGGCTCCTGACGCTCTGCTCCTGCCCCCCGTCGGACCCCATCAGGCGGTGGCAGAAGGAGGCGGCGTGGGGGGGGACGCCTCGCCGCACGGCCTCGTGGGTCTGGGGGGGGACACAGAGGGTCAGTGGGCGTGGCCCAGGGGCACCTGGGGGCCCCCAGGGGCCACGCGTCTCACCTGGAAGCGGTCCAGGATGCGGCGCTCCTGTCCTGTGAAGCCCCGCCCCACGGTGCCGCCCGGCAGAGGGCCCGCCTCCCGGGGGCCATAGAGCCCCCCCACCAGGCTGAGGGCGGCGCTGAGGGCGCGGTCGACGTCCAGCAGGGGGAGCCCCCGCTGCCTCTTGGCCTGGCGCAGCAGCAGCTTCCTGCGGAGGCGGAGCCCCGGCGGCGTGACGGCGAGCGCCAGCGGACAGGCGTCTAGCCGCCGCAGCAGCCGCCGCTCCTCATACAGGCTCAAGGGGGCGAGGGGGGGGCGGGGCTCCGCCCGCTCAGGCCGAGGGCCCCGCTTCCGCTCGGCACCCCCCGGGGGCGGCTCCTCCAGGTCGTCATCGCCGTGGCGACCGTCGCCGTCCTCGCTGTCGGCCTCTTGTTTGACACGCGGTGCCGGGGGGCGGAGCTTCTGATGGGCGGCCACGCTGGCGCCGGGCGGGGGGAGGAGCTCCATCCCCGGGTCGATCATCCCCTCCCCCTCCAGCTCCTCGTCGTCTGAGGACCAATCAGAGGAGACGTCAGGGGGCGTCGCCGGGGGGAGGGGCGACATGGCAGGGGGGGGGGGGACTCACCGTGGAACAGCGCCTGGGGGGGCATGACGTCGGGGATCAGGTCCGCCTCCGACAGCAGGCTGGGCGTGGCCGAGTGCGACGCAGGTGTCCCGGGGGCGGAGAAGTCGGGCGAGGGGGAGGGGGAGGGGCTGGTGAGGGGGGTGCGGTCTGACGAGCTGAGGGAGGAGAAGTCCACCACCTCCCCCTTCTCCAGGACCGGCTCGGGCCGACGGCCCGCCACGCGCCCCCCCGCCTTAGAGGGCGTGGGGGCGGGGCCGGGCTCACCCCCCGCCTCCTTCTGTGCGCGGCGGATGTCCTTGGCCTCCTGCGTCCGCGAGCGCTTCTCCTTTAGCTGCATGGCGCTCTCCACAGGGTTACCCCCCCGCCGCTTCCTCAGCCCCCCCACCGTGATGGTGGGCTCCAGGGGGGGCCTGGAGGCTGGGGCAGAGGTCAGGGGTCAGAACACGCCCGGCAACACAACCCCACCCAGAAATCTGAACCCCTCCCACCAACCATGAAGCCCTCCTGGCGGGTGGGGCTTGCGGTACCTTTTGTCTTGGGGGTGGACTTGTCCGCTGCGGGTCTCAGGGTGGGGGGGCGGTTCTGGACCAGCTTCCACCAACCAGGTTCTCCGAACTCCTGAGCTCCCGAACGGAAGAAGGCGGGGCTTCCGACGGACAGACAGCCGGCCACCGTGCTCCACCAGGTGGACGTCTTCTTCCTGTCGGGGGGGGCGCCACAGGAAGCAGTTCACTCGATGCTAACAGAACTGTGGCGGTGACAGGAAGTGTGTGCGGTAAACAGGAAGTGGCCTCACCTGGTGCCCAGCAGGAAGCTCCAGTGTCGGCCAATGAAAGCGCAGATGTCCTCCTTCCAGCGGAAGTAGCCCTGGCGGCCCGTCCCCTCCAGGGACAGGTTGTACATGGCCAGCATCACCACCTGGGGGCGACACAGCTTCAGTGGGGGTGGGGCTGGGGCAGGGGTAGGGGTAGGGGCGGGGCCACACACCTGCTGCCAGGTGAGCCTCATGCGCTCGAAGCTCTCCTTCCCGTCCTCGCCGCAGTCGCTGCACACGAACTTGAAGAAGTTGTCCCCCTTCAGGTAGCTGGGCTGGTCGCCACGGAGATGGGCTGGGGGGGAGGGACAGGGTCAGCACGTAGCCCCGCCCACTGCGAGGGGCGTCTGGGGGCGGCTCTCACCTGTGGGGACCCACTTGTGGCAGCGGTCGCAGTAGAAGGACATGTCCTCGCAGGCCCAGGCCCCGCCCCCCTCGCCGTCCTCGCCCAGGTCGCTGGTCAGCGAGTCGCCGCTCTGGTCATGTGACAGGTCCACCGAGCCCTGGTCCTCCGACTCCACGATCAGCAGCGTCTCGCCCTCCACCTCGCCCTCCTCCAGCCCCTCCCACGCCGACGCCTCGTCCTCGGCCCCGCCCCCCGGCTCGCCGCCGCCCTCCATCGGCCGTCCTCAGTGGTCGTGTGGGCGGAGCCCGGCCTGCCTGCGGCGCTCCTCCTCCAGCTGGCGGGTCAGGGCCCTCTGGTCCTCCAGGAGGCGCAGGTTCTCCTCCCTCCGGCTCAGACGCTCCAGGTCTCTGACCACGCCCTGGTGGAGGCGCTAGAGGGTCACAGCGTCACGCGCTGGTGAGGTCACAGGTCACAGGATAATATCAAGTCACGTTCAAACCAATCAGGGTCCTGTTGTCATGGTAACAGGTCACTGATTGACGATTGATCGTGTTGAACTACACAGTGATCCTCGTTCCTCGTGGTTAATGCGTTCCAGGAAAAAACACGAATAACCAATTACGTGATAGAGCGACAAATTATTTACCTTATTATTTATGGAAATCCAAACGTTTGTGAACCCCCCCCCACACTGATATTAAACCTGAACCCCCCCATACTGATATTAAACCACCTTCTATCTGTATTACCTTTAAAACACTTTAAAACACTCACAAGTCTGAGACTCACAGAACGTGGCGCACTTCCGGATGCCGTCAGCCAATAGAATGAGAGTACGGTATCACGTGACTCCCCACCAAAAATCCGCGATGAGGTGAAGTCGTGAGCATTGATGCGCAAATGCGCCATTGATTACTGTATACAGAGTCTGAAACGAGTGTTTAACTTTATTTAACGTCTAACTGAAGCTAAGCCTCGGGTTTTGATGCTTTTATTTTGAAGGCAGAGGAAACTAGCAGTGCTAGCTAGCTCCAGTACGGTTCAAAAGGATCCAGCGTGACGTCACAACCGAAATACGGGACCTTAAATAAGAGCAGCCTGACCGCAGCTAACTGCTAGCTAATTGTTAGCGAGCTACGAGCTAACCGGTGTCCCTCTACAGCTAACTGCTAGCCAAACGCTACCCGTCGGTCTGCCGGTTACCTGTCGGTCCCAGCTCTGCTTCAGGTGGACCCCGGCCACAGTGCTCAGACTCAGGACTACAGAAACTCCCAGAACCACCCTGGACGCCGCTGACATGCCGTGATGCTAGCTGAAGTTAGCCAGCTGCTAACTGGCGCGACGCTTCTTTCTGCTCCGCGTCTCTTCTTCGTTTGATTCGAGCGGCTTCAAAGCGGCCAGCAGCGCCCCCGGTGGAGGACCCCGCTCACACCGGAACTCCCACAGAAACCACCGGAAGTCACGAACTTAACGTGATGATCATTAAACTGAATGAAAAAAATTAACATCAATATATTTAAACATAAATCCATTTTTATTTAGTCATCGAACATTTTTATTTGAAAATACTTTAGTATTTTAATGTTATGTTGTATAATTTAATGACATGAATCATTTTTTTATGAAAATTCACCTGCCATGAAAAGTTGTTTTTAACAGAGAACTACAACTTCCGGTCGACAGGGATTAAACAGGAAGCCCGAGACAAAGGATGTCATTCACTGATTGGCTCAGAACCGACAAAACCACCGGAAGCTGATCATACCGATTGATCACCACCAAACAGTTACTGTATGATAAACACAGACGTGAACCAGCGACCAATCAGCTACTACGCACAGACACTGACCACACCCACAGATGGGAGCAAATTTTATTGATCAAGAAAACAGGACAAACTTTCAAACACCCTACGTGAAAATAAATAGAATCACAGCAATAAATAAAAGCATGATGTGGACCAATGGGCTGTCAGCTCAGAGCCCGGGGCAGGGCGTCGGCCCAGAAACGGGGCGTCGGCCCAGAGACGGGGCATTAACCCCGGGTGTCTCCGAGAGGTACAGCTTAGGTCAACGGCTATTTACACACATTTTATTTTACACACATTTTACACACATTATTTTATACACGTTGTATTTTACACACACGTTATTTCAGTCTTGGGGCGCCGGGTTCTGGTTCCAGACGTCTGGTCACTCCGTCCGGCTCCAGACCTTCAGTCCAGGTAAGAGACACGCCCACCGAGGCGTCAGTGAACGCAGCTGTGCCCCGCCTCCGGTCAGCTCTGGCGACCTTGGACCCTGTGACAGGGTCCCGCCTCCACAAACGCTGCGCGATCTCCAGCATGTTGCCATGGTAACCATCCCGTCTTGCAGAGCGAAACCCAGCAGGGTGCACCCTGGAAGTGTCGCCAGGACACTGGTCTTTGTTCTGTCATTGTGGGCGGTTCTTTTCTCCTCCTGATGATGGCGCTATCAGGCGGTTCTGTTGGTTCTGGTTAGTGTGACGCCTTAAAGCTCGTCCAATCAGGAACAGCTAGCTAGCACGCCTCATCAGGCACCAGGAGGATCATGGGAAAATGGCAACTGAACCCTCATGAAGACATCATCAGAGCTGCACATCAGTGAGTTAGCCTAGCTTAGCCTAGCTAACCCTAAATATCAGCAGCGACTGCTAAAAAAAATTCACGTCTAAATTATTTGTTAAATTTGAGCGTTTGATTTGTATTTCTTCTGTTTAGCTGGGGTTAGCTAGCAGTTAGCCTTTAGCATCTAAAGACCAGTCTGAAATGTTTTCTCCATGTGCTGAATGTGAAAACTAGCTTAGCTTAGCATTGGCTCCAGGTCTCATTATGCATTCACACCAATACTAGCAGGCTTAGTGCTCTGCTAACTAACGCCAAACTGGTGACTAGCCGTCAGCTAACCAGCGTCAACATGTGACTAAACAATCAGGCTAAACCAAAATGCTAACCTGAACACAGATTGGACATTGATGCTAATTTTAACCACATCCTGAACCAGTTAGGGTTAAGTTAGCATAAATGTAGCCTGTAGGTCAAGCTAAACTAGAGTTAGCTTCTTGGCGTGCTGACAGTTAGCCGCCGGCAGGAACAACTGTTGAGTACCCAGCTAGCTAACAAGACATAACAGTAAACACGTGAATAAATTCAGTCAAAGCCGAGAGGCTAACCTGCAGCTAACCTGAGGCTAACCTGGAGCTGACCTGGAGCTAACCTGAGGCTAACCTGAAGCTAACCTGGAGCTGACCTGAAGCTAATAGTCTGGTGTTGACCTCAAATTTGACGAATTTTTTGATTTTCAAAACTAACAATATTTGAAACGTGATTAGCACCTCTTGACGCCGCTAGCATAGCATTCTATGGGTCTGCGCGATCATCCTGGCGTTGTGTGGGCGGCGCCGTGTGGGCAGAGCCGTGTCAGATGGGTTCTGACTGACGGTCGTTCCCTTTGACACGACGGTTTCTGGTGGTTCTGGTGCGGTTCCGCGTCGACCTGGCAGCCACTTCCTGCTGACGGCGCAGAGGCGATGGCGCCGAGCCCAATGGGAGGAGTCAGACCAGGCACATGTTTAAACCCCGCCCCCGCCCGACAGGAGGTGATTTGGCTCGTGGTTCTGTACAGCGACTTCCTGCACATGTGATCCGGTGCCGGGGTCAAAGGTCAGGGTCTAGTCTTCAAGCTGGGAGGGGGCGGAGCCAAAACACCGGTCGTGTACGAGTTGATTCGTCAGCTACAAGTCAGTGGGTTTGTTATTTCCTAGGTGGTGCCTAGCTCCGCCCCCTCCCTCTAGCCCCACCCCCAGCTACTGGTGGACCTCATTGGCGATCAGACTGTCCTCCCCCGACTGGAAGTCCGCCTCGTTGATGCCGCCGCCCCCGTTCAGCATCTCGTCATCCTGGGAGGAGCCTCGGTCCTCCTCGCCGCCGCCGCCGCCCGGCTCGTCCGAGTTCGGGTCCTGGAGCACCTGGGCGATGTACATCTGCTGCTGGGGACACACCGCAACCAGCGCCGGGTCAGCAGGGACTCCAGAACAGGACTCAGGCCTGAACCCGGGTCCAGATCCAGGTCCAGACCCGGATCCAGATCCAGATTCAGGTGAAGATCCAGACCTGGATCCAGTTCCAGATCCAGGTCCAGATCCGGGTCCAGGTCTGGAGAAACCTTACCTGGGACTTGCTGGGGGGGGAGGACGAGGCCCGGGATGGACGTCCGTTCTCCACGGCGTCTGCGTCGCTGTCCTTGGTGTCAATCTGAGAGACAGGTGCAGTGAGAGGAGAAGCAGACCATGTGACCATGTGACTGCACCAATCAGAGGAGAAGCAGCAGACCATGTGATGTTGGACCAATCAGAGGCTACCTTGTAGTTGTGGGCGCTGAGGTACTTGAAGTGTCCGAAGCAGACGTGGGACAGACAGACCACGATGGTGACCACCAGGACCACCAGCGTGAACATGGAGGTGGGCGTCTCGAACCCTGAGGCACAGGCGCGGGTTAGCGTCAGTTAGCGTGGGGGGGTAGGGCCGTCCCCTGGGCGGGGCCTACCTGTGCGGACGGTGGAGAAGAAGAGCAGCCAGAAGAGGCAGAGGATGGGGGCGGCCACCACCTGGGTCACGGCGCCGGAGTGGATCTTCTTGTCCAGCTTGGAGGGCAGGTAGGCATAGTACATGTTGTACCTGTCCACCAGGTGCTTCAGCAGCATGTACATCAGGCCTGGGGGGGGGGCAGGGCACATGTCAGAGGTCACAGGGCACGGGTCAGAGGTCACAGGGCATGGGTCACAGGCCACAGGTCAGAGGTTACGGGTCACACTCTACACACCCCTGAGTTTTTCTACAGCCGGTCCGACACCAGGTCCACATCACTGGATCTACTGGTTCTCCACTGGTTGTACTGGTTCTCCACTGGTTCTACTCTGCTTCTACTGGTTCTCCACTGGTTCTACTGGTTGTACTGGTTCTCCACTGGTTCTACTCTGCTTCTACTGGTTCTCCACTGGTTCTACTGGTTGTACTGGTTCTCCACTGGTTCTACTCTGCTTCTACTGGTTCTCCACTGGTTCTACTGGTTGTACTGGTTCTCCACTGGTGGTACTCACCGAAGGGGACGATGATGGGGCAGGTGATGCTGTAGGCCATCACTACGGTGAAGACGTTCATCATCCAGGCGTAGGCCGCCCCGAACTGGAACTCGTAGGCTTGGTGCTGCAAAGACAGGAAGCTGGCGTCAAGCTGGGGGCGTGGCCCTCCCTGACCCCGCCCCTGGCGGAGGCCCCCTTACCCTCTTGACGTTGCGGCGGTCGGCGGCGGAGCGGGCGAGGCACAGGCGTATCATGTACATCAGCAGCCCCGGGATGCGCAGCAGGTCCATGGCGTTCCCGATGAACGCCGAGGCGATCACGTAGTTCACGAAGAACGCCCCGTTGTCCGGCAGGAAAACGCACCTGGAGGGGACGCAGCCCACCTGTCACCTCACAGCCAATCAGAACACGCCCCGCCCCCACTGACGCGGCACTCACTCGAAGCGCACTGTGGCATCGGCCAGGAACTTCTTATCGAACAGCCACCGGAAGAAGACGTCCAGGCTGGAGACAGGGACAGGGTCAGGGGGGTTGGGGGGGTCAGGGGGTCGGACGGCGCCGGGGGCGGGGCTTACCTGCTGAGCCCGAGCGACGGCAGCAGCAGAACCATGAAGATCAGGAAGGTGTAGCACTTGTGCATGGTGGTCCGGTTCTCCCCAGACCTGCAGAGACAATCCGGATCAGCGGAGGGAGGGGGGGGGGGTCTACGGGAGGGCGGGGCCTACCGGGTCCAGTGGGCCTCGAAGAAGGCGGAGTAGTAGACGATGGTGGGCAGCAGGGCGGAGAAGGCCCACAGCAGCAGCGTGGGGAAGAACTGCGTGACGATGGGGTTCTGTCCGGGACAACCAATCAGAAGCGTCAGATCGGCCCCGCCCCTGGCCCCGCCCCCCACCCCCGCTTACATTCAGGTACTCCACGGGCTTGGTGACGTTGAACTTGTCCATGGTGGAGATGATGATGGCGGGCGTGGTGAGGAAGAAGAGCAGCAGGAACAGGATGCAATTGATGATGA
This sequence comes from Antennarius maculatus, assembly GCA_013358685.1. Classification (NCBI taxonomy): domain Eukaryota; kingdom Metazoa; phylum Chordata; class Actinopteri; order Lophiiformes; family Antennariidae; genus Antennarius; species Antennarius maculatus. Next base: position 113,241 of record JABVMC010000031.1, read on the forward strand.
AGCAGCGGATCCACCAGGAGACTCCGCCCAGCGACAGGTGCTCCCTGTGGGGGCAGAGCGGGGGGGTGAGGTGGGTCGGGGGGCGGGGCCGGGGCGGGGCCGTGCCGACCTACCAGCGGACGTTCTGGGGGTCGGGGGCGTAGGAGACGCTCCAGCTGTGGACGTGCAGAGCCTCGCTGACCTGAGACGAGCGCGGCTCCAGCCGGCAGCGGCAGCCCTGCACCTGGCAGGCGTTGAAGTCCTTCAGGATGCTGCAGGGAGAGGGGCGGGGTCAGAAAAGGGGCGGGGTCAGAGAAGAGGCGAAGTCAGAAAAGGGGCAGGGCCAGGGCCAAAGGGATTTTTTTTCTGGTTTTCTTAACAAATCAAATCAAAGGCGTGATGTGAGGACTCAAATAAGGGTCAGAGAGGGGGCGGGGTCAGATAAGGGGCGGGGCCAGCTTACATGGCGGTCATGGCCTCGTTCTGGAAGGTGACGAAGGCCATGCCCAGAGGCTTGGTGTGGACCTTCTCCTTCTCCTTGCGGTACTCCTCCTTCAGCTTGGCCTCCCTCTTGGTGTAGAAGCTCACTGCCTCCTCCTGCGGCGCCAACACAACGCGCTGAGTCATGCTAACACGCTAACGTTGGGCAGCGCGGTGAGCCGGCACTGACTCACCTCCTCGCAGCCGGCGATGGCGCAGCAGCAGAGGTGACCACAGGGCTTGGGGTTGATCATGGTGGGGACGTGCTCCTTCGCCATCAGGTCCGTGAAGAACTTCTTGCTGCGCTCCGTCTTCTTCCTGCGCCACGGAGACACGCGTTCAGACTGACGGACTTCCCACAATGCACCTGCCCCTCACCCAGCTCACCTCTCGGCGTTCAGCGCCATCAGCTTGGCCACGTTGTAGCAGATCCGCGCCTCCAGGACGGTGCAGTTCTCGTACGCCTGCCTGCGGACGCACGCCAACACGTTAGCTAGTGCAAACACGCTAACGCTAAGCTAAGCTGACGCGTTAGCCTACAGCTAACACACGCCAGTCAGCAAAAATAAACACTTTAAATATTAATGACGAGCAACGAGTGACGAGTGTGAAATCAACCAATGGCAGCGCTCAGAGATGATGTCATCGACAGTGATGATGATGTCAGACAGTGAGGTGATGATGTCACATGAACTCACTCAAAGTGCTGTTTGATCTGCGTCTCCTCGGCGTACTTTGAGACACCGTTGATGAACAAAGTTCGTTTCACCTGCAAGACAAAGAACTGGATTTAACCCGTCAGCTGATCACAGATCAGTACTGATCAATACTGCCCAGAAGGTCATCAATACCACCTGATCAAACACATCCACAATCAGTTAACCCCACCCCAGCTCTGGAGTGTGTGTGTGTGTGTGTGTGTGTGTGTGTGTCCTACCAGGTCGTCCTCCTTGTAGTGCATCTTGGAGGTGTGTCTCCTCATGCTGTAGACGGTCAGCAGGAGGTACATGAAGGCGAAGGTGGTGTGGAGCCACAGCAGGTTGGTCCTGAGAGACACGCCCACCAGTCAGAAACGCCCACTAACACGCCCCTCTAAGCTAGGCTAACAGTGGCGCTCCTCAGGTGTTATGCTAGGCTAGGCTAACCTTGGCGCTCCTCTGGCGTTGTGCTAGGCTAGGCTAACAGGTGTGCTCTGGACTCACCCAGACTTGAGGTTGGCTATTGTCGTGCGTCCGAAGCTGTAAGCGTTGTTTTCTGGAAGAAGACAGACGTTAGCATCAGTTAGCATCAGTTAGCATGGTGACTTTCTTTGAATTAATGAGCAGAAGCCTTGGTGTGGGAGGGGTCCACAGGTGGGTGGGGTCAGACAAGGACTGCCCTCTGACAGACACCCAACAGGAAGTCCACCAGCGTACGGAGAGTCTCAACCACGAAAAGGTCAAAGCTTCTGGGTGTTGCCGTGGTGATGACCCTCACATAACATCACCACTGTTCACGGTCCAATCACAGTCATACTTCACGTTTTAGCCCCGGCCCCTAGGATTCCCATGTCAAGAATCTATTGACCTACAGACCTACATCACAGACCTACACCACAGACCTACAGACCTACACCACAGACCTACACCACAGACCTACAGACCTACACCACAGACCTACACCACAGACCTACAGACCTACACCACAGACCTACACCACAGACCTACAGACCTACACCACAGACCTACACCACAGACCTACACCACAGACCTACAGACCTACACCACAGACCTACACCACAGACCTACAGGCCTACACCACAGACCTACACCACAGACCTACACCACAGACCTACAGACCTACACCACAGACCTACACCACAGACCTACACCACAGACCTACACCACAGACCTACATCACAGACCTACACCACAGACCTACATCACAGACCTACAGACCTACACCACAGACCTACATCACAGACCTACAGACCTACACCACAGACCTACACCACAGACCTACACCACAGACCTACAGACCTACACCACAGACCTACACCACAGACCTACAGGCCTACACCACAGACCTACACCACAGACCTACACCACAGACCTACAGACCTACACCACAGACCTACACCACAGACCTACACCACAGACCTACACCACAGACCTACACCACAGACCTACATCACAGACCTACACCACAGACCTACATCACAGACCTACAGACCTACACCACAGACCTACACCACAGACCTACACCACAGACCTACAGGCCTACACCACAGACCTACACCACAGACCTACACCACAGACCTACAGACCTACACCACAGACCTACACCACAGACCTACACCACAGACCTACACCACAGACCTACACCACAGACCTACATCACAGACCTACACCACAGACCTACATCACAGACCTACAGACCTACACCACAGACCTACATCACAGACCTACACCACAGACCTACATCACAGACCTACACCACAGACCTACATCACAGACCTACACCACAGACCTACTGTTACCTTCTCTGGATGGAGGTCCTGGAGCTCCTTGGCTCAGAAAAGCATCAGCACTGATGATCCTGACTGGAACAACCAGACAGACCAGGACCTGAGACCAGGACCTGAGACCAGGACCTGAGACCAGGACCAGGGGTCCACACACTGGACTAGTTAGTCTGGCGGACATGTACATCTGGTTCCTGTTCTGTTTCATTTAGCATATAAACCAGCGTCTGTGCTAACCAAGCTAAGTTAAAACAAGCTAATCTCGCTAAGTTCAAACATGCTAATATAGCTCACTTTAAACGTTGAATTGTTTTGGTGAGGTTGGCTAGCTAAAGCTAGCTTACCTGCTAGCTTTAGCTAGCTACAGGAGGAGCTGCTGGTTTCTAGCTGGTTTCTAACTCCTTCCTGTGTTGTTCAGACACTTCCTGGTTTTGGGCTTGAGCCGTGTGGTTCTGTCTGCTGATTGGTGGGCGTGGCTGTGGCTGCTGATTGGTTCTCACCCAGCAGGTCTCCAGAGAAGTTGACAGGCAGGACGATCCCGACGGAGAGGACGCCGACGACGACCAGCAGGCCGATGATGTGGCGCTGGAACGACAGGTAGTGGACGGCGTCCTCGCCACACTTCTCCCTGATCTCCTCGTCCCTGCAGGAAGGGGAGGAGTCAGCAGAGGAGGAGCCAGCAGTGGGGGAGGAGTCAGCAGAGGAGGAGGAGTCAGCAGAGGGGGAGGAGTCAGCAGGTCAGTGCTGAGGCTGCATTATTCATGAATCACAGCTGGGCAGGAATATGAAGAGTAAACGCGAATAGTCACATGACGCGTTAGCCACTAGCAGCTAGCGCTGGCAAAGCTGCAGTGGTCCAGCTGATGGCGCTGTGAAACTCACTTGATCCTGAAGATGGCCGTCAGCCAGGAGCAGAAGCCCTGCGGTGAGAAACAGACCAATCAGAACGCGTGGCTACATGCTAGCATAGCGAGGAAGAGGAGGAGGAAGGTCGTACGTTGTCCCGCTGGTCGAAGTCCACCGAGCTGGAGACCGACGTCAGACGCTCGTACCGGTCCGGCGTCTCCGAATGCATCGCAGACGCCACGCTGGGGACACACACAGCCGTGAGCATGTCAGCACGTAGCTGCTAGCACGTAGCTGCTAGCTGCTCCGACCTCCCAACGGACTCACGACACACAGACGCTAACAGGAAGTAGCACATGTTCACAAAACCAAACAGTTCACAGCTCTAAACCCTCAGACAGAACCAGAACCTGTGGCCTGGTTCTGTCTGAGGCTAGCCAACACGCTAGCCAACACGCTAGCCAACGAGCTAGCTAGCAACAGGTTTACCTCTTCACCGGTTCATAGTTATCTCTGTCTCGCCGTCGGCTGGTTAACGTTAGGAAGGAACACAGGTTAGCAGTTAGCATCATGTTAGCCCAACACACACGTATGGGGGTGATCGACGCCACGGAAACACGGATATCATCACGGCAACCGGCCCCGGGGGGCCTGGAGCTGACGTTTAAGCTACAGTAGTTAGCTTGTGAGCCGCTAACAAGCCTAAAGACGTCCAGCATGAATCATCTCCCATACACACAACCAAACCAATCAGAGAGCAGAATTCTGTTAATGGTCGTGGCCAGGGAGGAGGCGGGTGTTAGCAAACATGGAGGGAGCAGCAACGTACTATTCACGCTCCTTATCGCCGCGGAAACGCTTCACCAGGCTTCAGGATGAAAGAGACAGAAAATCAACATCAATGAGACCACGCCCACCGAGCATCTGACCGGCGCCCCCTCCAGGTCAGCGATCTGAAGACTCCTCCCACACCTGTGGGCGTGTCTGTTTGGCCGACCAATCGTCACGCCGTATGCAGGAGGAGTCTTTCAAATCAGCAGGGATTTTATTGTGTCGGGAGCGTTTGTGACTTCCTGCCGAGGCCCCGCCCCCATGACATCGGCGGCTGGTTTACCTGTCGGCGTCGGTGACCAGCGCCAGGCGGCCATAGTCCCACGCCACCTTCCTCAGGATGGAGAAGACGAAGAGCAGCACCTGAGAGAGAGGACTTCCTGTTAGCGGCCCGTGAGGTTGGAGGTCGTCTGCTGGTGGGCGTGTCCCAGTGCGTGGGGCGGCGACTCACCAGGAAGCACATGAAGTCCAGGGCGAGGACGGTGGGTACGCCCCCGAAGGGCAGGCCCTGCAGCACGGTGCTGCGGATGCGGGCGGAGTAACAGTAGGCTTTGGACTCGCTGTGGGCGGAGCAATTGTGCTGGCCGCCGCATGCAGGACCGCCTCCGTAAATCGCCATGGTAACGGTCAGTGATGTGAGTCTGCTCACTGCCGCATCCCGGCAGAGTACCTGAGAGGAGACGGAGGGTTAGAGCGGTGACCTTTAACCTCTGACCGATGACATCTTCAGTGTCCAGGGAACCAATGAGAGAACAGGGTTCAGCCCGGAACAAACCACCAACCAGACGACAGGATGGAAGAAGACCACCCACCCCACCCCCAGCCCCGCCCCAAAGGAGAAGGTTGGAGTGACCCTCTCACTACGTTTCCCAGCATGCCTGTGTAGTGACCCACTCAGCCTGTTGCTATGGTAACCCTGACAGCAGCGCCTGACCCAGTTTCCTTCCTCAGTGAACATCTGACACAACGCTGCAGCGACGGTGGGCTGATGATGTCATCATGACATCACAAGAAAAGAAAAAAAAAGGCGAGTCAACCTGTCCAGAACCAGACCCAGAGTTAAAACCAGTAGAACCACCAGTAAACCAGTACAACCACTGAATAAACCAGTAGAACCACCAGTAAACCAGTACAACCACTGAATAAACCAGTAGAACCACCAGTAAACCAGTAGAACCACCAGTAAACCAGTAGAACCACTGAATAAACCAGTAGAACCACTGAATAAACCAGTAGAACCACCAGTAAACCAGTAGAACCACTTATTAAACCAGTAGAACCACCAGTAAACCAGTAGAACCACTGAATAAACCAGTACAACCACTGAATAAACCAGTAGAACCACCAGTAAACCAGTAGAACCACTGAATAAACCAGTACAACCACTGAATAAACCAGTACAACCACTGAATAAACCAGTAGAACCACTGAATAAACCAGTAGAACCACCAGTAAACCAGTAGAACCACTTAATAAACCAGTAGAACCACCAGTAAACCAGTACAACCACTGAATAAACCAGTAGAACCACCAGTAAACCAGTACAACCACTGAATAAACCAGTAGAACCACTTAATAAACCAGTAGAACCACCAGTAAACCAGTAGAACCACTGAATAAACCAGTAGAACCACTTAATAAACCAGTACAACCACTGAATAAACCAGTAGAACCACTTAATAAACCAGTACAACCACTGAATAAACCAGTACAACCACTGAATAAACCAGTAGAACCACTTAATAAACCAGTAGAACCACCAGTAAACCAGTACAACCACTGAATAAACCAGTAGAACCACTTAATAAACCAGTAGAACCACTGAATAAACCAGTAGAACCACCAGTAAACCAGTACAACCACTGAATAAACCAGTAGAACCACTTAATAAACCAGTAGAACCACTGAATAAACCAGTAGAACCACCAGTAAACCAGTACAAACCACTGAATAAACCAGTAGAACCACCAGTAAACCAGTACAACCACTGAATAAACCAGTAGAACCACTGAATAAACCAGTAGAACCACTGAATAAACCAGTAGAACCACCAGTAAACCAGTACAACCACTGAATAAACCAGTAGAACCACTGAATAAACCAGTAGAACCACTGAATAAACCAGTAGAACCACCAGTAAACCAGTAGAACCACTGAATAAACCAGTAGAACCACTGAATAAACCAGTAGAACCACCAGTAAACCAGTAGAACCACTGAATAAACCAGTAGAAACCACTGAATAAACCAGTAGAACCACCAGTAAACCAGTAGAACCACTTAATAAACCAGTAGAACCACCAGTAAACCAGTAGAACCACTGAATAAACCAGTAGAACCACTGAATAAACCAGTAGAACCACCAGTAAACCAGTAGAACCACTGAATAAACCAGTACAACCACTGAATAAACCAGAACAAACCACTGAATAAACCAGTAGAACCACTGAATAAACCAGTAGAACCACCAGTAAACCAGTAGAACCACTTAATAAACCAGTAGAACCACCAGTAAACCAGTACAACCACTGAATAAACCAGTAGAACCACCAGTAAACCAGTACAACCACTGAATAAACCAGTAGAACCACTTAATAAACCAGTAGAACCACCAGTAAACCAGTAGAACCACTGAATAAACCAGTAGAACCACTTAAAAAAACCAGTAGAACCACCAGTAAACCAGTAGAACCACTTAATAAACCAGTACAACCACTGAATAAACCAGTAGAACCACTTAATAAACCAGTACAACCACTGAATAAACCAGTACAACCACTGAATAAACCAGTAGAACCACTTAATAAACCAGTAGAACCACCAGTAAACCAGTACAACCACTGAATAAACCAGTAGAACCACTTAATAAACCAGTAGAACCACTGAATAAACCAGTAGAACCACCAGTAAACCAGTACAACCACTGAATAAACCAGTAGAACCACTTAATAAACCAGTAGAACCACTGAATAAACCAGTAGAACCACCAGTAAACCAGTACAACCACTGAATAAACCAGTAGAACCACCAGTAAACCAGTACAACCACTGAATAAACCAGTAGAACCACTGAATAAACCAGTAGAACCACCAGTAAACCAGTAGAACCACTGAATAAACCAGTAGAACCACTGAATAAACCAGTAGAACCACCAGTAAACCAGTAGAACCACTGAATAAACCAGTAGAACCACTGAATAAACCAGTAGAACCACTGAATAAACCAGTAGAACCACTGAATAAACCAGTAGAACACCAGTAGGATGTCTGGGATAGTAGCTAACCAGTAGGATGGGAGTCAACATTAGGGGGGTCCACATCATCAGCATAACTGTCCTCAAAGGACCAGAAGTAACTAATGTAACTAAATGGAACTAAATGTAATGTAACATAAATGTGACTACAGTAGTACCTCTAAGTACTAAATGAATTGGTTCCAGAAGAAATTATGTAAGTAGAAGATTTCATAAGTAGAGACACGTTTTCAATGCAAATGTCCTAATCTGTTCCAAACCCCAAAAAATTCCTACATAAAATGTTTTATAAAGCATAAAATGCATCAAAACATGTAACAAATACATGTTACAATTAGATTATTACACAATAAATGAGAGTTGTGCATAATGTAAAAAAACAAAGAATAGAGTAAAGAATAAAATGCTGGTCATTAACCTTTGAACTGCTGTCCTCATTGTTTTTTGCCCTCTTTGGTTCATGCGCTCCTGCCTCACCATGAACAACAGAGTGAATTCCAGTCCTCCTTCTGAACTTCTCCAACCACCCACGCCATGCCTTAAACTCCTTAAACTTCCTTTAGTTTTAATAACGTGGTGATTGTAGATGCATTACGGCCATATTCTTTGGAGAGATCAACCAAACGCATCCCTTTTTCATGCTTTTCTATCATCTCTCGTTTTGTTTGTACGGACAAAAAAACTCTTTTCTCCGTCACTTTCTTGGGGTCCATCGTGAATACTCTAAAAGTTAATATATTTACGTAAAACTATCAGAACAACTCATGGGTCGAGGGTCGAATGCCGCAGACAGCGCCACACAGAACTGGAGTGGCATCCCTCTTAGCCAATGGGATTCCAGGAATACCTAATGTAATAGCCAATAGCAGAGCAGCTATGAGAATGTTGCGTTCAGGAACCTGTGGGAGATTCAAGCATCAGCCCATACTATGTTTTTACATAACGTAAGTCGAAATTTCTTTCTTATTTTCCTGCCAAGAAATTTTGTAAGTAGAAAATTTCGTAAGTAGAGGAACCACTGTACTCCTTAATGTTAAATCAGTGAATTTCTGACTTATTCTAGTTCCAAACATTACAGTTAGACAGAAAAAACATGTTTGTTTGTTTCTCTGTTCCAACATAAATCCTTTTCATTTGTCAGGTTATTAAACCCACAGAACTCCATCAATCAAGGATCAAACTATCAATCAATAAAGAAAAATAACATCAGACACAAGTTAGGACATTAACTTTGTTCACTACGTTTAGTCAGAGTTCAAATGGGCTGAACTACTGCATTGTGGGAAATGTAGTTTTGGTTAAAGCACACTTTTGACTTATTTATTTTAGACACTCTGACCTTTATGCTCTAAAGGCCACATTAAATGATGTGGGGGGCCACATTTGGCCCCCGGGCCTTGAGTTTGACACATGTGACCTACAGGAAGAGGAAGTGATGCGTCCCCATCAGGACAAACTGACTGCAGCTCCACCAATCAGGAGCAGCGTGTGGAGCGTTCCACCAGCTCAGCTCAGAGCCCCCCCGTTGTCATGGTGCAGCAGCATGACTCATCTCGTCTCCACCTGCAGACACGGCCACGCCTCCAGACAGACCCCGCCTCAAACCCGGTCCAGACTATTTGAACCAGCTCTGAAACTGACTCCACCCCTGCCCCGCCCCCTGCCTCTGGATCCACCTGGACCAGAAACACGACCCTGGACCCGCTGGACAGGTAAACCTCCGTGTGCTGCTAACCGCTAACCGCTAGCCGGTCCTCCTCCGGCCTGCAGGGGGCAGTCCTACCAGAACGTGTCTCACGTTTCAGACCAGGATGACGTCACAGGGCGAGAGTCTCCCCGGGTCGCCCCCTTCACGCCTGCAGTCAGCTGATAAGACCCCAGACCCATGAGGAACCAGACCCGAGTCTGGAACCAGACTAGAACCAGACCCGGGTCTGGAACCAGACTGGAACCAGGTCTGGAACCAGACAGGAACAAGACTGGAACCAGACCCGGGTCTGGTTTTAGTCTAGTTCCTATCCCGGGTTTGGTTCTTGACCCGGGCTTCCAGGGCTTCCAGACCCAGGTCAGGAACCAGGTCTGGGCCCACACCCAGTCCGGGAGACTTTCGGGCGTTTTGTCAGGCTGCCGTCACCCATCTGTCAGCTGACACCCGGCTCCGCCCACTGGCGGTTTATCTCTGGGCTGCAGATGCCCCCATTTCCTGAACCCCCCCCCCACAGGGACGGTCCAGAGTCAGTTCCTGAAGCCACGCCCCAACAGGTTATGAAGGGGGCGTGGCAGCCTGAAAGAACTAGTTAGCTCCATTAGCAGCACTAGTTAGCTGCTCCATTAGCAGCACTAATTAGCTCCATTAGCACCGGTTAGTTCCATTAGCAGGACTAGTTAGCTCCTGTAGCAGCACTAATTAGCTCCATTAGCACCAGTTAGCTCCATTAGCACTAGTTAGCTCTGTTAGCATTAGTTAGCTCCGTTAGCACTTGCTTAAATCTGAAGAACAGTTCAGAACCGGAACCGGATCGTGATCATTTTCTGGACCTCGGGTCACAAATCAAACAGGAAATGAGGCTAATTATTGATCCCTGATTATTGATCCCTGATTATTGATTGCTGATCATTATCTCCAGCAGCTGAATTTCTGACTCCTGAACCAGAACCGGAACCGTCCCCGGTGCCTCCGGGATGGAGCGGCGGCCCTGCTGCACCTGCAGTCCGGCCCCCGCCCGTCACGGCGGCCCGTTAAACGGTGTCGGTAACGAACCCGGTGGGGGCTGAGCCCGCCAGGCGGCCGAGATCCGGTCGCATCACCGGCCGGTACTCCGTGACCTCTGCTCGTTACGTGACCCAGCCCGGAGCACCGGAGCCCCGCGGGCCGGATGGATGTTCCCCTGGAGGAGCCGCGGCGCGCGGCCGCCGGCAGGCCGCCGAGCAGCGGCGGCCTGGGGCCGCCCGTCAAGCCGCTGAGCGGCTCACGCAAAGCCGCTTTCTGCCCGCATCAAGCCCGCAGAAATAAACCAATTAAAATAAAGCCGGTACCTGAACCGGGCCGGTCCTCCTCCGCCGCACAGCAACGACCTCACCGCAGGAAACACCGGAGCTCCGCACTAACGGCCCGCCGCACCGTCCTGCCGCAGCGCCGCCATCCCGCACAAAACACCAAATCACGCACGATCAGATCAAACACCGAAGCCGCATCGCGTCCTTCCGCCGCGCGGGGCCGCAGCCGGTGTCCGTTAAAATGGAGGCGGGCTCACCGGGAACAGACGCGGAGCGGAGCCGCGGCGGCTGGGCGAAGAAGAGACGGAGGGCGGAAGGGAGCAGTGACGCACATCCGCCAGCAGGTGGCGCCAAAACACACAGACAGACGGACAGATACAGAAAACACACACACACACACACACACACACACAGAGACACACACAGTAACACACACACGCAGTAACAGTGGCAGCTTCCGGCTGTCCGTAGCTCCGCCCACCCTTCTGGCAGCAGGTAAGCTGTTTGTTTCCCGGATGCTTCCCGTTGTTTTTGTCTCGTGTTGTGTACTCCAGTGACGTCACGTGGCTCGGGTCTCGTTGGTCGGTACCGGTCGTGTCGTGTTCACATCGCCGGTTTTACCGGTTCCTGCTCGTTCACGGGTGTTCCGTTGTTTAAAGTTGTTGGACTCCATTGTATGAAAGTGGGCGGGCCCTAACCCCGTCACGTGACGGAGCGTCCTCGGAGACTTGTCGGTCTCGTGCCACACTGAGCGTAACGGTTGTGACGCGTGGACAACAACAACAACAACAACAGCAACAACAACAGCAGCAGCAGCCGGTGTTTGTTGTCCCTGATGTGTTTGTTTTAACCACCGGAGGGCGCCACTGGTCCAACGACACATGTAGAGATACACACAACACATGTAGAGATAAACAACACATGTAGAGATAAACAACACATGTGGAGATAAACAACACATGTAGAGATAAACAACACATGTAGAGATAAACACAACACATGTAGAGATAAACACAACACATGTAGAGATAAACACAACACATGTAGAGATAAACAACACATGTAGAGATAAACAACACATGTAGAGATAAACAACACATGTAGAGATAAACAACACATGTAGAGATAAACACAACACATGTAGAGATAAACAACACATGAAGAGATAAACAACACATGTAGAGATAAACAACACATGTAGAGATAAACAACACATGTAGAGATAAACACAACACATGTAGAGATAAACAACACATGTAGAGATAAACACAACACATGTAGAGATAAACAACACATGTAGAGATAAACACAACACATGTAGAGATAAACAACACATGTAGAGATAAACAACACATGTAGAGATAAACAACACATGTAGAGATAAACACAACACATGTAGAGATAAACAACACATGAAGAGATAAACAACACATGTAGAGATAAACAACACATGTAGAGATAAACACAACACATGTAGAGATAAACACAACACATGTAGAGATAAACAACACATGTAGAGATAAACAACACAAGTATAGATAAACAACACATGTAGAGATAAACAACACATGTAGAGATAAACAACACATGTAGAGATAAACACAACACATGTAGAGATAAACACAACACATGTAGAGATAAACAACACAAGTAGAGATAAACAACACAAGTAGAGATAAACAACACATGTAGAGATAAACAACACATGTAGAGATAAACACAACACATGTAGAGATAAACACAACACATGTAGAGATAAACACAACACATGTAGAGATAAACAACACATGTAAAGATAAACACAACACATGAAGAGATAAACAACACATGTAGAGATAAACACCATAGATGTAGAGATAAACACAACACATGTAGAGATAAACAACACATGTAGAGATAAACACAATAGATGTAGAGATAAACACAACACATGTAGAGATAAACAACACATGTAGATATAAACAACACATGTAGAGATAAACACAACACATGTAGAGATAAACGCAACACATGTAGAGATAAACAACACATGTAGAGATAAACAACACATGTAGAGATAAACAACACATGTAAAGATAAACACAACACATGAAGAGATAAACAACACATGTAGAGATAAACACCATAGATGTAGAGATAAACACAACACATGTAGAGATAAACAACACATGTAGAGATAAACACAATAGATGTAGAGATAAACACAACACATGTAGAGATAAACAACACATGTAGAGATAAACACAACACATGTAGAGATAAACGCAACACATGTAGAGATAAACGCAACACATGTAGAGATAAACAACACATGTAGAGATAAACAACACATGTAAAGATAAACACAACACATGTAGAGATAAACACAATACATGTAGAGATAAACAACACATGTAGAGATAAACACAATACATGTAGAGATAAACACAATACATGTAAATATAAACACATTTCATGTAAATATAAATACAAATACATGTAAATATAAATATGTAAATTTATGTGAATATAAATGTAATTTTAATTTAATTAACTGAAATGATCCCCATCGGTAAATCATGAGTCCACTCTAGCACATTGTTATTATTAGTTACACTCATATACTGTATATAGTGTGTACAGGCCTGTTACACACACACACACACACACACACACACACACACACACACACACACACACACACACACACACACACACACAGGGGCCTAGAGGCATGCGGGGGGGTAGAGTGGCGGGCAGGTTCTTCCTGGTGCTCACCAAATGAGCAACTTATAAAGGGGACGGCGCCTTGCTCAAGGGCGCCTCGGCAGTGCTGGGGAGGTGAGCTGACTCCTCCCACTGTCAGCTCACCTCCCCAGCACAAGACTGAAATATAGATATATAATAATAATGTTCCATGACTTCTTCTTCTTCTTTTCCTTTTTGGCTTTTCCCTTCAGGGGTCTCCACAGCGAATCAACCGCCTCCATCTAACCCTGTCCTTTGCATCCTCTTCTCTCACACCAACTACCTTCATGTCCTCTTTCACTACATCCATAAACCTCCTCTTTGGTCTTCCTCTAGGCCTCCTGCCTGGCAGTGCAAAACTCAGCATCCTTCTACCAATATATTCACTATCTCTCCTCTGGACATGTCCAAACCATCTCAGTCTGGCCTCTCTGACTTTATCTCCAAAACCTCTAACATGTGCTGTCCCTCTGATGTACTCATTCCTGATCCTATCCTTCCTGGTCACTCCCAGAGAGAACCTCAGCATCTTCATCTCTGCTACCTCCAGCTCTGTCTCCTGTCTTTTCCTCAGTGACACTGTCTCTAGACCAAACAACATCGCTGGTCTCACCACAGTTTTGTACACCTTTCCTTTCATTTTAGCTGAAACTCTTCTATCACACATCACACCTGACACTTTTCTCCACCCATTCCATCCTGCCTGGACACGCTTCTTCACCTCTTTTCCCCACTCTCCATTGCTCTGGACTGTTGACCCCAAGTACTTAAAATCCTCCACCTTCTTGATCTCTTCTCCCTGTAACCTCACTCTTAAACTTGGGTCCCTCTCATTCACACACATGTACTCTGTCTTACTGCGGCTAACCTTCATCCCTCTCCTTTCCAGGACAAACCTCCACCTCTCTAGCTTCTCCTCCACCTCTTCCCTACTCTCACTGCAGATCACAATGTCATCTGCAAACATCATAGTCCATGGAGATTCCTGTCTAACCTCGTCTGTCAGCCTGTCCATCACCATAGCGAACAAGAAGGGGCTCAGAGCTGATCCCTGATGCAGTCCCACCTCCACCTTGAACTCCTCTGTCACACCTACAGCACACCTCACCACTGTCTTACAGTCCTCATACATGTCCTGCACCGCTCTAACATACTTCTCTGCCACTCCAGACTTCCTCATACAATACCACAGTTCCTCTCTGGGCACCCTGTCATAAGCTTTCTCCAGATCTACAAAAACACAATGCAGCTCCCTCTGGCCTTCTCTGTACTTCTCTATCAACATCCTCAAAGCAAATACTGCATCTGTAGTACTCTTTTTTGGCATGAAACCATACTGCTGCTCACAAATGCTCACTTCTGCCCTTAGTCTAGCTTCCACTACTCTTTCCCATAACTTCATTGTATGGCTCATCAGCTTTATTCCTCTGTAGTTGCCACAACTCTGCACATCTCCCTTGTTCTTAAAAATGGGCACCAGCACACTTCTCCTCCACTCCTCAGGCATCTTCTCACTATCTAAGATCCCGTTGAACAACCCAGTCAGAAACTCTACTGCCACCTCTCCTAGACACTTCCAAACCTCTACAGGTATATCATCAGGACCGACTGCCTTTCCACTCTTCATCCTCTTCAGTGCTCTCCTCACTTCATCCTGGCTAATCTTTGCTACATCCTGGTCCACAACAGTCACCTCTTCTAGTCTTTGTTCTCTCTCATTTTCCACGTTCATCAACTCTTCAAAGTACTCTTTCCATCTTCCCATCACACTGCTGGCACCTGTCAATAGACTTCCATTCCTATCCTTAATCACCCTAACCTGCTGCACGTCCTTCCCATCTCTATCTCTCTGTCTTGCCAGCCTGTATAGATCAGTCTCTCCCTCCTTACTGTCCAACCTAGCATACAAGTCATCATAAGCTTCTTGTTTGGCCTTTGCTACCTCTACCTTCACCTTACGCTGCATCTCCCTGTACTCCTGTCTACTCTCCTCAGTCCTCTCAGTGTCCCACTTCTTCTTAGCTAACCTCTTTCTTTGTATACACTCCTGTACCTCCTCATTCCACCACCAAGTCTCCTTATCTACTTTCCTTCCAGATGACACACCAAATACTCTCCTACCTGTCTCCCTGATCACATTAGCTGTAGTTGTCCAGTCATCTGGAAGCACCTCCTGACCACCCAGAGCCTGTCTTAACTCCTTCCTAAAGGTCATGCAACACTCTTCCTTTTTTAGCTTCCACCATTTCGTCTTCTGCTCTGTCTTTGTCCTCTTCATCTTCCTCACCACCAGAGTCATCCTACACACCACCATCCTATGCTGTTTGGCTACACTCTCGCCTACCACTACTTTGCAGTCACTGATCTCCTTCAGGTTACATCGTCTACACAAGATGTAGTCTACCTGTGTGCTCCTACCACCACTCTTATAGGTCACCCTATGTTCCTGCCTCTTCTGGAAGAAAGTATTCACTACAGCCATTTCCATCCTTTTTGCAAAGTCAACCACCATCTGTCCTTCTGCGTTCCTCTCCTGGATACCAAACCTGCCCATCACTTCCTCATCACCTCTGTTACCTGCACCAACATGTCCATTGAAGTCTGCACCGGTGACAGCTCTCTCACTTCTAGGTATGCTCTGCATCACTTCATCAAAGTCCAACCAGAATTTCTCCTTCTCCTCCAGCTCACATCCTACCTGTGGAGCATACCCACTAACAACATTGAACATCACACCTTCTATTTCTAGCTTCAGACTCATCACTCTATCCGACACTCTTTTTACCTCCAGGACATTCCTAACAAACTCCTCCTTCAAGATAACTCCTACTCCATTTCTCTTCCCATCTACACCATGATAGAACAACTTGAACCCTGCTCCTAAACTTCTAGCCTTGCTACCTTTCCACCTGGTCTCCTGGACACACAGTATGTCTACCTTCCTCCTCTGCATCATGTCGACCAACTCTCTACCTTTTCCTGTCATAGTTCCAACATTCAACGTCCCTACTCTTAGTCCTATACTCTTGGCGCTCCTCTTCTCTTTCTTCGTGCGAACGCACTTTCCTCCTCTCCTTCTTCGACCAACAGTAATCCAATTTCCACCGGCGCCCTGTAGGTCAACAGCGCCGATGGCGGTCGTTGTTAACCCGGGCCTCAACCGATCCGGTATGGAAGTCATATGTTTGATTCGCATCTTTGATTTGGCAAAAGTTTTACGCCGGATGCCCTTCCTGACGCAACCCTCTGTATTTATCCGGGCTTGGGACCGGCACAATAAGACACTGGCTTGTGCCCTCTTGCGGCTACATTAATAATGTTCCATGACACTATATTATATTTGTTATATATATAATAACATTATATGTATAAAAATTTAGAAATACATTCAAATATAACCATGAAAACAAACACATGTAAAAATAAATATGTCGGCTAATCTATGTAAATATTTATAATTAAACCTCCTCCAGAGAGGATTCAAATGGCTTCTCTCTTCCAGTCTCTGCCCCCCAGTCCCCCCGAGCACCTGATGGAGTGTCACGACTCAGCCGTTTCCTGCCTGAGTGGGGCTCTGCTCGCCGGGGGCGTGGCCTTCCTGCTGCACCAGAGGCGGAGCTGCACGCCGTACGGCCGCTACGCGGTGGGGGGGGGGCGCTGCTGCCCCGCCAGACTGGCCTGGTTACTGCAAGAGGCGCCAGCGTTCCTGGTGCCCCTGGTGCTGCTGCTGGGGGGCTCTAGGAGGAGCCCCCAGACCACGGGGCCCACGCTGCTGCTCTGCACCTTCATGCTGCACTACTTCCACAGGTCAGAGGTCATCAGCCTTAGCCCCGCCCACCCCTGACCTCAGCCCGCCCCCAGTCAGCTGACTTCTGTTCTGCAGGAGCTTCATCTACGCCCCCCTGACACGAGGACGCCCCGTCCCGCTGCCCATCGTGTTCTATGCCGCCACCTTCTGCTCGCTCAATGGCTTCCTGCAGGGACACTTCCTGCTGCACTGCGCGACCTTTGACCTCACCTGGCTGGGGTCGGCGCGCCTGGCTGCAGGTGAGCCAGTAGGAACGCAGGTGGGGCCACGTTGCTCCGCCTCCGAGAGGGCAGCTGAGACAATGACAAGTCAGATGAGTCACATCTAGACGTGACTCAGCATCTGCTGTAGTGACTCAGCGTCTGCTGACATGACTCAGCGTCTGCTGTAGTGACTCAGCGTCTGCTGACGTGACTCAGCGTCTGCTGTAGTGACTCAGCGTCTGCTGTAGTGACTCAGCGTCTGCTGTAGTGACTCAGCGTCTGCTGTAGTGACTCAGCGTCTGCTGACATGACTCAGCGTCTGCTGTAGTGACTCAGCGTCTGCTGACATGACTCAGCGTCTGCTGTAGTGACTCAGCGTCTGCTGACATGACTCAGCGTCTGCTGTAGTGACTCAGCGTCTGCTGACATGACTCAGCGTCTGCTGTAGTGACTCAGCGTCTGCTGACATGACTCAGCGTCTGCTGTAGTGACTCAGCGTCTGCTGTAGTGACTCAGCGTCTGCTGTAGTGACTCAGCGTCTGCTGTAGTGACTTAGCGTCTGCTGACATGACTCAGCGTCTGCTGTAGTGACTCAGCGTCTGCTGACATGACTCAGCGTCTGCTGTAGTGACTCAGCGTCTGCTGACATGACTCAGCGTCTGCTGTAGTGACTCAGCGTCTGCTGACATGACTCAGCGTCTGCTGTAGTGACTCAGCGTCTGCTGACATGACTCAGCGTCTGCTGTAGTGACTCAGCGTCTGCTGACATGACTCAGCGTCTGCTGTACTGACTCAGCGTCTGCTGTAGTGACTCAGCGTCTGCTGACATGACTCAGCGTCTGCTGTAGTGACTCAGCGTCTGCTGACATGACTCAGCGTCTGCTGTAGTGACTCAGCGTCTGCTGACATGACTCAGCGTCTGCTGTAGTGACTCAGCGTCTGCTGACATGACTCAGCGTCTGCTGTAGTGACTCAGCGTCTGCTGACATTACTCAGCGTCTGCTGTAGTGACTCAGCGTCTGCTGTAGTGACTCAGCGTCTGCTGACATGACTCAGCGTCTGCTGTAGTGACTCAGCGTCTGCTGACATGACTCAGCGTCTGCTGTAGTGACTCAGCGTCTGCTGACATGACTCAGCGTCTGCTGTAGTGACTCAGCGTCTGCTGACATGACTCAGCGTCTGCTGTAGTGACTCAGCGTCTGCTGACATGACTCAGCGTCTGCTGTAGTGACTCAGCGTCTGCTGACATGACTCAGCGTCTGCTGTAGTGACTCAGCGTCTGCTGACATGACTCAGCGTCTGCTGTAGTGACTCAGCGTCTGCTGTAGTGACTCAGCGTCTGCTGACATGACTCAGCGTCTGCTGTAGTGACTCAGCGTATGCTGACATGACTCAGCGTCTGCTGTAGTGACTCAGCGTCTGCTGACATGACTCAGCGTCTGCTGTAGTGACTCAGCGTCTGCTGACATGACTCAGCGTCTGCTGTAGTGACTCAGCGTCTGCTGACATGACTCAGCGTCTGCTGTAGTGACTCAGCGTCTGCTGTAGTGACTCAGCGTCTCCTGACATGACTCAGCGTCTGCTGTAGTGACTCAGCGTCTGCTGACATGACTCAGCGTCTGCTGTAGTGACTCAGCGTCTGCTGACATGACTCAGCGTCTGCTGTAGTGACTCAGCGTCTGCTGACATGACTCAGCGTCTGCTGTAGTGACTCAGCGTCTTCTGACATGACTCAGCGTCTGCTGTAGTGACTCAGCGTCTTCTGACATGACTCAGCGTCTGCTGTAGTGACTCAGCGTCTGCTGACATGACTCAGCGTCTGCTGTAGTGACTCAGCGTCTGCTGTAGTGACTCAGCATCTGCTGACATGACTCAGCGTCTGCTGTAGTGACTCAGCGTCTGCTGACATGACTCAGCGTCTGCTGTAGTGACTCAGCGTCTGCTGACATGACTCAGTGTCTGCTGTAGTGACTCAGCGTCTGCTGTAGTGACTCAGCGTCTGCTGTAGTGACTCAGCGTCTGCTGACATGACTCAGCGTCTGCTGTAGTGACTCAGCGTCTGCTGACATTACTCAGCGTCTGCTGTAGTGACTCAGCGTCTGCTGTAGTGACTCAGCGTCTGCTGACATGACTCAGCGTCTGCTGTAGTGACTCAGCGTATGCTGACATGACTCAGCGTCTGCTGTAGTGACTCAGCGTCTGCTGTAGTGACTCAGCGTCTGCTGACATGACTCAGCGTCTGCTGTAGTGACTCAGCGTCTGCTGTAGTGACTCAGCGTCTGCTGACATGACTCAGCGTCTGCTGACATGACTCAGCGTCTGCTGTAGTGACTCAGCGTCTGCTGTAGTGACTCAGTGTTACAGAGGTGTTTAGTTTAGAATTATTCACATGAACATTATAGAGCTCACACAAATCACTTATTTATTAAATGTAAACTACTGAACATACGTGACATCATGAGCTATTAAACTGTACAACTCATGTATAAAGCAGCCAATAATTGTTTACCACAGAATATATTAGCACAAATACAGATTAATGAATCCAGATACCAACTGAGAGGAAACAGCATTTTTACAGAAGAAATCAAGAACTACATTAAGAACATTTTCATGATCTTTTACTGGTGTCAAACTGGAACTGGACAACAAATAGGAGTCTAGGAACTCTATCTGCCTTTAAAAAGATTTAAAAACATGACTTTGCAAGGTTATATTTCTGACGCAGATGAAGGTTACTATCTCAGATTGATGTGGATTATTAAACTACACGTGTCATGCCCGTGAAAAATATCAGTGTGACCTTGGTGCAGCAAACCAGACGGTGAACTGATGACGTGTGCAAACACACACGTCTACTGGACTGAATGGACGATTCAAAACAATTTAAATGTCTAAACAACAAATCACTTCAGTGTGACGTGTAACGTATGGATCTGGTTGATGTGTTGTAATGACAAGATGGCTTCGACCCCTCAGCCTGTTTTTCTCGTTGATGTTCCAACACTGATGGAGTGACGTCTGCTGTAAGAACATGTCTGGAAAGAAAAAATAACCTGAATAAATAGTTAGCATGGAGCATAGCGTCTCCAGCTAGCTGTGAAGTTGACTAGAGTCATGAAATGCTACCTGGTGATGCTAACACTAAGCTAACACTTAGCTCAGGCTAATGTGGTGTCAGTGGTTCGTTCATCACGTCACAGGCGTTAGGGCTAGCTGCCTGCTAGCATCAGCTCAGCTAACTGATCTGCTGGTGTGTTGCCATGGTAACAGACGGTCTGACTGACCCCTGACTTCCTGTAGGTTGTGTCCTGTTTGCCGTGGGGATGGTCGTCAACGTCCACAGTGACATCATCCTGCGGCGCCTGAGGCGGCCCGGAGAGACCGTCTACCAGATCCCCCGCGGTAACAGACCCCACCCCCCAGCCCTGACCCCGCCCCCCAGCCCTGACCCCTCTGCTGCCCTGACCCCTTCACGTGTGGCTGTTTTCCAGGAGGCATGTTTGATTTGGTGTCTGGAGCAAACTTCCTGGGGGAGATTGTGGAGTGGTTCGGGTACGCCATCGCCGTCTGGGCCGCCCCCGCCTTCGCCTTCGCCGTCTTCACCGCCTGCTCCGTCGGACCCAGGGCCTACCAACACCACAGGTGGTCTGACCAGCACCAGGTCTCAGGTGTGTGAGTGGGACCAGAACCACTGACCTGTGGACTCGTTGCAGAGACTACCAGCGGCGGTTCCAGGACTACCCCCCCTCCAGGAAGGCGCTCGTGCCCTTCATCTTCTGAGCAGAGGTAGCAGCTTCCTCCACCGGTGCCGAGGCATCACAGCAGCATCACACCTGGACCAGCAGAACCTTCATCCCTCCTGAGCAGCACATGGAGAAGGCTTGATGCTAACGTTACACTTACCTGATGCTAAACTGGTGCTAACCTGATGCTAAACTGTTACAAAACTGATGCTAAACAACTGCTAAACTGATGCTAAATTGTTACTAAACTGATGCTAACTTGATGCTAAACTTTTACTGAACTAATGCTAAATATTAAACTGTTACTAAAGTGATTTTAGACTGATTTTAAACTGCTGTAAAGTGTTAAGCCAATGTTAATAAAGTGACGTTAAACACTGATGCTAAACTGATGCTAAACTGGTGCTACACTACACATCCTCAGTTGTTTTATTTAGATCTTTTATTGCTGTTACATATTTATTGCTCACTTTTTATTTTGTTCTTTCTCTAATCGTTGGTAGCAGCTGCGTGAAAATAAAGTCTTGATTGATTGATTGACTGATTGACGACAGGTGAATACATTTAGACTCGTTCATCAACAGGAAGTGCAGATGAAACGTCATCAGATGAACAAACCTACAGAACGACCGTAGTGAGGTCGTGCTTTTATTGTGAAGAGTCCTCTCATCCTCTGCACGCATGCGCGTTGCCGGCCGTTGTGTACGTAAGCCCACAGAGAATCGCCCTACGCCAGACTTCCTGCGTGGGATCCAAACAAACATGGCGGACGGTGAGTTCATTGTTGAGCCGCGGCGGGTTCTGGGGGGGTCCCGGAGGGTTCTGGGGGGTCCCAGAGGGTTCCGGTTGGTTCGGAACATTTCCGGGTTTTGATTGGATTATTTAACGGCTCCTCTTCAAACCGCACCGGGAACCGGTCACGAGCTCTACCGGCTACCGGACACACATGCTAAGAGGAGCTAAGCTAACCGACAATGCTAACTGATGCGGTCGCGTTGATGAACAACCGGAGGGTTAGCTCTCATTACGTCATCACCGAGCGACCAGCGGTTCAGAATTACATCTTTGCGGACGATGACGTGCGTGGTGACGTCACCTGTGTTTGCTGCCGTTGAGGGGCTCGCGGGTCAGGTTATCTCGTCACGAGCTTCTGATCTCAGCCCAGTTCTATCTCACCGGCGGCTTCACGTGACCATCCGCAGGCATGACGTCACTGATGCTCGTGTCTTTCAGATCACACGGACGCGGATCAGACGATGGAGGGACACACACCTGTGAGTAAACACACCTGTGTGCCGCACACGTTAGCCTAGCCTAGCACAGGGAGGGGGCGGGGCTTCACTGATGATGGTGATGGTCAGGTGTGTGTGACTCATGTCCTGTTCACACCTGTCCTGCAGGGTTCAGAGAACCCACACGCCGAGTACGGCCTGACGGAGAACCTGCAGGTAACACACACACAAACGCACACACGCCGAGCACCAGGGCCGGTGGACTCCCAGCATGCTTTGCTGCGCTGCAGAGGGCGGTGGAGAGCGAGAAGGCGAACCCAGAGAAGCCCAAGCAGAAGGTGGACCTGCAGGCGCTGCCCACCCGCGCCTACCTGGACCAGACGGTGGTGCCCATCCTGCTGCAGGGGCTGTCGCTGCTCGCCAAGGACAGGTGAGGGCGGGGCTAGGCCCCGATTGGCTGCTGGGCCCACCCGTGTAACGGTCCGACCTCTGGTTCTTCCACAGACCCCCCAACCCCATCGAGTACCTGGCGGCGTTCCTGCTGAAGAACAAAGCCCAGTTTGAGGAGCGGAATTAACGCTTAGATTAGTGTTTTAATCCAGATTAAAGGTGTTGTTGAAGCGGAACTCCTCTGTGCTTTTATTCTGAAAGGACTGCTCTCTGTGCTTTTATTCTGAAAGGGTTGAAGGACCCAGTCGGCCTTTAGAAACATAAATTTCTTCTGAATAAACGACTTCCTGACCTCTAGCGCCACCATCTGGTCGGATATCTGATGACATCACATGAGATCACATGACATCAGTTGTTTCTGGAAGGCGGTCGAGGGGTGTGGCCTGAAGCCTGCTGACATGGGTTAATTAGGGGGGTGTCCAACCTCAGCTCG
This sequence comes from Antennarius maculatus, assembly GCA_013358685.1. Taxonomy (NCBI): domain Eukaryota; kingdom Metazoa; phylum Chordata; class Actinopteri; order Lophiiformes; family Antennariidae; genus Antennarius; species Antennarius maculatus. The sequence continues at coordinate 136,728 of JABVMC010000031.1, forward strand.
TTAAGGGTTACTCAAGTGGCTCCAGCCGATCAGGTGAGTCCGAACCAAAACCAGCATCTAAAACGGGCTGAAAGGCTCTAAAACAGGTTTTATTCAACAAACCAAGCTAACATGTTTGTGGTTCAGAACAGCCCCGCCCCCAGAATATAGAACATACAGAACATAAAGGCAGCTAGCGCTAAAGCTAACCATTCTGTTTGAGAGCTGCTGTTTTATGTTTGAATCATTTCATCAAACTTCAAAACAAAATATTAATCTGACGTCGTTAAAGAACCCGAACAGAAGCTTCAGAACCCACGGCCCCCTGAGGGCCGCTAGATTAAACCAGGTTTAAACCATTGTTAAATTAAAACAGACTCAGATTAAACCAGGTTTGGACTGAACCAGGTTTAGGTTAAACCAGGTTCAGATGAAACTAGGTGCAGATTAAACCAGAGTTAAATTAAACCAGGTTAATGTGAACCTGGTTTAATTTAATCCTGGTTTAACTCCTTGATCATCTGTATCATTACCGAATTAAAAGATTTTCAGTTCAGTTAGCATTAAGCTAGTTGTCTCTGTTGCTAACAAGGTGATTCCTGTCAGATCACATGACCTCCAGGACAGACTTGACAGTTTCGTCCAATCAGAGTGAATCAGGAGTGTTTATTGGCTGGTGAACGGTTTCAGCTTCCTGTCTGCCCGACATCACTTCCTGTGGTGACACCACCAGATGAGGAGGACGTGGGGGCGTGGCTTGTGTCAGATGTAATACTGGTGATTGGCCAGGTTGTCCATGAAGGGCTGGACCAGGAAGTCAGTGGAGAAGTAGAAGATCAGACCGAAGGTGATGGAGATGGGCAGAGCAGGCAACGCCTTCCTGCACAGCGCCAGCAGCAGCAGGGTGAGGCACAGGCCCTGAGGGGAGACAGGGGTACAGGGGTGAGGCACAGGCCCTGAGGGGGGACAGGGGTGAGGCGGGTGAGGGGCGGAGCTTACGATCAGGATGGCCACGAAGCAGGCCAGCGTGGTGTTCCAGTCTCCGCCCGTCGCTGCAGCTTTACCAACCAGAACGCTGTAAAAAATAAAATCACCCAGACCCAGCTTGACTCCGCCTACACACACACACACACACAGACACACACACACACACACACACAGACACACACAAACACATTAGTCCCAGGCCCTGATTGGTCAGCTCATCTGTGACATCACAGACTCACGCTCCTCCTCCAGCTCATCTTGTGGAAAATGACGGGGCTGCTGACTCTCAGGCTCCGCCCTCCTGCCGCTGGGCTCCGCCTCCTCCGCTGTGAAACAAGATGACAGTGAACACATGCCCCGCCCACAAACACTTTGATCTGATCTGTTGTTTGTTTGTTTGTTTGCTGTGACATGTACGTCAACACAACCTTCAGGGCGCCGGGCGTCCGCCGGGTTCGCCATGGCCACGCCCCCCATGCCCGCCACGCCCACCGTCCACATCATGGCCGCTGAAAGGAAACCATCAGAGGGTCAAACCAGTAGCTAACACGCTAACGGGTGGCTAACCTGGTACCAGCACACTCATCAGGAGATAGCACTGTGAGCTATACATGTTAGCACTGAATGTTAGCATTGTCAGCAATGGATGTTAGTATTGCTATGTGACTGTGTTAGCATTGCCATGTGACTGTGTCAGCATTGCTATGTGACTGTGTTAGCATTGCTATGTGACTGTGTTAGCATTGCTATGTGACTGTGTTAGCATTGCTATGTGACTGTGTCAGCATTGCTATGTGACTGTGTCAGCATTGCTATGTGACTGTGTTAGCATTGCTATGTGACTGTGTTAGCATTGCTATGTGACTGTGTCAGCATTGCTATGTGACTGTGTTAGCATTGCTATGTGACTGTGTCAGCATTGCCATGTGACTGTGTCAGCATTGCTATGTGACTGTGTTAGCATTGCTATGTGACTGTGTTAGCATTGCTATGTGACTGTGTTAGCATTGCTATGTGACTGTGTCAGCATTGCTATGTGACTGTGTCAGCATTGCTATGTGACTGTGTCAGCATTGCTATGTGACTGTGTTAGCATTGCTATGTGACTGTGTTAGCATTGCTATGTGACTGTGTTAGCATTGCTATTTGACTGTTAGCATTGCTATGTGACTGTGTAAGCATTGCTATGTGACTGTGTAAGCATTGCTATGTGACTGTGTTAGCATTGCTATGTGACTGTGTTAGCATTGCTATGTGACTGTGTTAGCATTGCTATGTGACTGTGTCAGCATTGCTATGTGACTGTGTCAGCATTGCTATGTGACTTTGTCAGCATTGCTATGTGACTGTGTCAGCATTGCTATGTGACTGTGTTAGCATTGCTATGTGACTGTGTCAGCATTGCTATGTGACTGTGTTAGCATTGCTATGTGACTGTGTTAGCATTGCTATTTGACTGTGTTAGCATTGCTATGTGACTGTGTTAGTATTGCTATGTGACTGTGTCAGCATTGCTATGTGACTGTGTTAGCATTGCTATGTGACTGTGTTAGCATTGCTATGTGACTGTGTTAGCATTGCTATGTGAATGTGTCAGCATTGCTATGTGACTGTGTTAGCATTGCTATGTGACTGTGTTAGCATTGCTATGTGACTGTGTTAGCATTGCTATGTGACTGTGTTAGCATTGCTAGCTGTGGCCTCACAGGAGTAGATGAGGGCGGGGAAGATGGGCTCGTTGCGCTCCTGCGCCGTCTCCACCAGCATCCTGAGGGGCCCCTTAGGGCACAGGACGGCCACCAGGTCTGGAAAACAAACAAACCTGAGCAAGGCATGATGGGAGGGGCGGGGCCAGCAGGTACATCCTCATGGTTCATGTGGTCGGATGCGTTCTGGGGGCTCCGGGTTCTGGGGGGCCATCTAGCAGACCACCCCGTCTCTGGGGGGGCTCTGGGGCCCTCTAGAGGACCCCACTGACTCACCGTACACGGAGATGGCCCCCAGGATGACCCAGGCGGACCACTCGGGCAGGTACTTGATGAAGACGAGGGCCATTAGGGCGCTGATGAGGATCAGGTAGGCCTGCTGGAGGGTCAGGGGCCCCCGCCAGTGGATGCACACCATCCCCACCGCCCCGAAGTTCCACACCAGCAGCCCCACCGACGGGTAGTCCACCGCCACGTTGTAGGTCTTAAACACCTCCCTGAGAAAGGAGAGGCTGTCAGTGGGGGCGGGGCTGGGGGCGGGGCATAGGAGGTGCAGGACTCACCCCAGGTACATGAAGCTGAACCAGAAGAGCAGCAGGAGGGACGACAGGATGAGCCAGCCGTGGATGAACTACACACACACACACACACACACACACACACACACACACGCACACACAAGGGGTCAGGACACGCCCTCTAGTAGGCGGAGCACCACCAACAATGTCAACTAGAAGCAGGAACATCCCACGACCCTGACCTACATTGAGTACCCTGAAAGATCAAAACTATGAATTAGCTTTCATCTTTTAGGGTACACGGACCTACTGGCATAGGTCAAAGATCAAAGATAGTGCTCTGACCTACTGTCATTAATCAAAGCACCAGCTTGATCTATGGTCTTACTCACACTGGCCTTCTCCCTTGTCTTTCTATCTTATCCGGTTCCTGAGTGTACAAGAGTTACAATTTGACCTTGACCTAGTTTTCTCAAGGTCAAGGTCATCGTCTCATCTTCATCCCCTTTGCCTGAGTCACAGGTTTGTTCCATCTTTCTGTCTGAACGGTTGTGGAGACATTTGGTGGACAGACGGACAAACACACACTGACATTACATCACATCACCGCTCTGAAGCGGGATGGAATCAATGCAGGCATCTGATTGGCTAGCAGGGAGCACTTCCTGTTGAGACGGGTCGCTTGGGTTCTGTTCAGTGGAGGTGTGTGTGTGTGTGTGTGTGTGTGTGTGTCTAGAGGAAGGTGTATGCTAACATTCTGATGGGCAGTTCTGACCCGGTCCTGACCCGCCTCACCTTGTAGCAGCGGTACTTGTACAGCAGCACCAGTACCATCGTCATGACGACGATGACGCTGATCATGATGATGGTGTTGAGGACGGAGTTGAGGAGGCGGCGCCCGACGGAGGCGGTGTTCTCCGTGAAGGGCGTGTAGATCCTGTGGGGACAGAGGCAGCGTGAGGGGCGGGGCCTGGGCCAGGGGCGGGGCTGTGCTGTGGTGGGCGGGGCCTACAGCTGCTGGTCCGTCTTCTCGCTGTAGAAGCTGACCGACTTGATGGTGGCGACCACGACCGCCATGCAGAGCGTCACCGGCACGAACAGCATGATCACGTGTTTGGCGCCGTACTTCAGCGTCAGCTCCTCCTCCTCATCCGGCTCCGCCTCCTGGGCTCCCCCCTCCGGCCCCACCCTCCTGCTCGGCCGGGACTGCGCCTGCGGGGTGACCTGCAGCGTGAGGAGAGACACGCTTCAGCACCACTGGTTCTACTTCCTCTAAGCGGTTTGGGTCCTGACCTGGGTTCTGGTTCCATACCTTTGAGGGATCTGGGTCCTGACCCGGATCCAGGTCCGGGTCCGGTCTGTAGGACGGGACCGCCGGGTTCTCCGACGACACCAGTGCCGTCCGCTCGTCGTACGAGTCGTCCTCGCTGTCCGATGCGTTCATGGTGGTCCTGAAAGACAGGGGTCAGGTGGGCCCGGGTCCCCTGGACCGGGTCTGCAGGACCCGGGTCTACAGGACCTGGGGCCCCTGGACCGGGTCTACAGGACCTGCACCCCCTGGACTGGGTCTACAGGACCTGGGTCTGCATGAGGACCCGGGTCTACAGGATCCGGGTCTACATGAGGACCCGGTTCCTGTAGACCTGGGTCCGGATTAAAGGACCCTGCAAGAAGACCCGGGTCTAAAGGAACCGGGTCCTCATGTAGGTCTACAGGATTCGGGTCTGCAGGACCCGGGTCGAGTCCCTGAACTGGGACCAGCAGGGGGCTGCGGGTCCGGTTCGGGACCCTCGATTTCCTGAAACCGGTCCAGCAGCGAACGTAAACGTCATCAGAACAGGACATCAACGAGGGGCTAAACGGATGACGTCACTCGTCCCAGATGACGACCTGACGTCACATCGTCGTTCCGGTTTCCCGGTCTTACCTGCTCGCTTCAGCCGAACCGAGTGCGTAAACACAGCGAGCAACCCGGAAGATAGTCAGCTGACCTCCACCCCACGTGATGCCTTGCGTCAGCACGTCACGAGCTGCGTCGTTTCCGCTTTGTTCATCCAGTCAGTTCCCTCTGCTCACCACTAGGGGTCACCACAGGTCAGCATTCAAACGTTTTTATTTCTGCATACTATATACTGTATTATTAATATTATATATTATTTATATTTTTAAGTATTTAAGTATTATATTTTTTTACTCTTAGCTTTGAATAAAGTCGTTAATTAATTGGATTTTTATTGATTCTGTTTAACTTTTACTCTTCTTCTCCTCCTTTGGGCTTTTCCCTTCAGGGGTCTCCACAGCCAATCAGATGCCTCCATCTAACCCTGTCTTCTGCATTCTCTTCTCTCACACCAACTACCTTCATGTCCTCTTTCACTACATCCATAAACCTCCTCTTTGGTCTTCCTCTAGGCCTCCTGCCTGGCAGTTCAAAACTCAGCATCCTTCTACCAATATATTCACTATCTCTCCTCTGGACATGTCCAAACCATCTCAGTCTGGCCTCTCTGACTTTATCTCCAAAACCTCTAACATGTGCTGTCCCTCTGATGTACTCATTCCTGATCCTATCCTTCCTGGTCACTCCCAGAGAGAACCTCAGCATCTTCATCTCTGCTACCTCCAGCTCTGCCTCCTGTCTTTTCCTCAGTGACACTGTCTCTAGACCAAACAACATCGCTGGTCTCACCACAGTTTTGTACACCTTTCCTTTCATTTTAGCTGAAACTCTTCTATCACACATCACACCTGACACTTTTCTCCACCCATTCCATCCTGCCTGGACACGTTTCTTCACCTCTTTTCCACACTCTCCATTGGTCTGGACTGTTGACCCTAAGTACTTAAAATCCTCCACCTTCTTGATCTCTTCTCCCTGTAACCTCACTCTTCCACTTGGGTCCCTCTCATTCACACACATGTACTCTGTCTTACTGCGGCTAACCTTCATCCCTCTCCTTTCCAGGGCACACCTCCACCTCTCTAGCTTCTCCTCCACCTCGTCCCTACTCTCACTGCAGATCACAATGTCATCTGCAAACATCATAGTCCATGGAGATTCCTGTCTAACCTCGTCTGTCAGCCTGTCCATCACCATAGCGAACAAGAAGGGGCTCAGAGCTGATCCCTGATGCAGTCCCACCTCCACCTTGAACTCCTCTGTCACACCTACAGCACACCTCACCACTGTCTTACAGTCCTCATACATGTCCTGCACCGCTCTAACATACTTCTCTGACACTCCAGACTTCCTCAGACAATACCACAGTTCCTCTCTGGGCACCCTGTCATAAGCTTTCTCCAGATCTACAAAAACACAATGCAGCTCCGTCTGGCCTTCTCTGTACTTCTCTATCAACATCCTCAGAGCAAATACTGCATCTGTAGTACTCTTTTTTGGCATGAAACCATACTGCTGCTCACAAATGCTCATTTCTGCCCTTAGTCTAGCTTCCACTACTCTTTCCCATAACTTCATTGTATGGCTCATCAGCTTTATTCCTCTGTAGTTGCCACAACTCTGCACATCTCCCTTGTTCTTAAAAATGGGCACCAGCACACTTCTCCTCCACTCCTCAGGCATCTTCTCACTATCTAAGATCCCGTTGAACAACCCAGTCAGAAACTCTACTGCCACCTCTCCTAGACACTTCCAAACCTCCACAGGTATATCATCAGGACCGACTGCCTTTCCACTCTTCATCCTCTTCAGTGCTCTCCTCACTTCATCCTGACTAATCTTTGCTACATCCTGGTCCACAACAGTCACCTCTTCTAGTCTTTGTTCTCTCTCATTTTCCACGTTCATCAACTCTTCAAAGTACTCTTTCCATCTTCCCATCACACTACTGACACCTGTCAATAGACTTCCATCCCTATCCTTAATCACCCTAACCTGCTGCACGTCCTTCCCATCTCTATCTCTCTGTCTTGCCAGCCTGTATAGATCAGTCTCTCCCTCCTTACTGTCCAACCGAACATACAAGTCATCATAAGCTTCTTGTTTGGCCTTTGCTACCTCTACCTTCACCTTACGCTGCATCTCCCTGTACTCCTGTCTACTCTCCTCAGTCCTGTCAGTGTCCCACTTCTTCTTAGCTAACCTCTTTCTTTGTATACACTCCTGTACCTCCTCATTCCACCACCAAGTCTCCTTATCTACTTTCCTTCCAGATGACACACCAAATACTCTCCTACCTGTCTCCCTGATCACATTAGCTGTAGTTGTCCAGTCATCTGGAAGCACCTCCTGACCACCCAGAGCCTGTCTTAACTCCTTCCTAAAGGTCATGCGATACCCTTCCTTTTTTATCTTCCACCATTTCGTCCTCTGCTCTGCCTTTGCCCTCTTCATCTTCCTCACCACCAGAGTCATCCTACACACCACCATCCTATGCTGTTTGGCTACACTCTCACCTACCACTACTTTGCAGTCACTGATCTCCTTCAGGTTACATCGCTACACAAGATGTAGTCTACCTGTGTGCTCCTACCACCACTCTTATAGGTCACCCTATGTTCCTGCCTCTTCTGGAAGAAAGTATTCACTTCAGCCATTTCCATCCTTTTTGCAAAGTCAACTACCATCTGTCCTTCTGCGTTCCTCTCCTGGATACCAAACCTGCCCATCACTTCCTCATCACCTCTGTTACCTGCACCAACATGTCCATTGAAGTCTGCGCCAATAACAACTCTCTCACTTCTAGGTATGCTCTGCATCACTTCATCAAAGTCCAACCAGAATTTCTCCTTCTCCTCCAGCTCACATCCTACCTGTGGAGCATACCCACTAACAACATTGAACATCACACCTTCTATTTCTAGCTTCAGACTCATCACTCTATCCGACACTCTTTTTACCTCCAGGACATTCCTAACAAACTCCTCCTTCAAGATAACTCCTACTCCATTTCTCTTCCCATCTACACCATGATAGAACAACTTGAACCCTGCTCCTAAACTTCTAGCCTTGCTACCTTTCCACCTGGTCTCCTGGACACACAGTATGTCTACCTTCCTCCTCTGCATCATGTCGACCAACTCTCTACCTTTTCCTGTCATAGTTCCAACATTCAACGTCCCTACTCTCAGTCCTATACTCTTGGCGCTCCTCTTCTCTTTCTTCGTGCGAACGCACTTTCCTCCTCTCCTTCTACGACCAACAGTAGTCCAATTTCCACCGGCGCCCTGTAGGTCAACAGCGCCGATGGCGGTCGTTGTTAACCCGGGCCTCGACCGATCCGGTATGGAAGTCATAGGTTTGATTCGCATCTTTGATTTGGCAAAAGTTTTACGCCGGATGCCCTTCCTGACGCAACCCTCTGTATTTATCCGGGCTTGGGACCGGCACAATAAGACACTGGCTTGTGCCCTCTTGCGGCTACATTATTCTGTTTAACTTTTACTAAACTCTTTATAGTCATGTAAGTTCAGTCTGGTCACGTGACCTCCTCTTCCTCTCAGGTCACATGACCTCAATCATGTTTTTCTGATATTCAATAAATTTGTCTTGTCAGTTTATTTATAAACATTGGACATAGTGTTTATTTGTTGTTTACAGTTGGTTTGAAGCTGTTGTCATAGCAACAACATTGAACACATAAAGGCACTCAGGTGTTTTGATGATAAGAACCAGTGAGCCAATCAGAGCACAGCGGCCCTGTCTGGTTGGTTACCATGGAGATCTTCATCACAGTTTCAGTGTCAGCTGACAGCGGGAGGCGGAGCTAAAGCCTTCTTATTCTGTTTCCTGAATATGTTGGATTTAGATTTACAGGAATCACAAACAACAACAATCGATGATGTAACTCTTTAATGTTATGAAGTCACAGCGTTAACAACCAATCATATCACAGAACAGACTCCTCCCACACATCCATTACAGTCATGTTTGTTCTCAGGTGAAAGTCCTACAGGTTCTACGGGTCCTACGGGTCTTTTGGGTCCTACGGGTCTTTTGGGTCCTACGGGTCCTACAGTTCCTACCGGTTCTATGGGTTCTTCAGGTCCTACAGGTCCTACAGGACCTACGGGTCCCTCGGGTCCTTCAGGACATCTTTGCAAACCCCTTGAAGCCTGGATGGACCTGGAAGAACTACAAACCAGGACCCCTCAGGACAGCTGGCCATCAGGAGCTCCAGCTGAGCCGGACCTGTCGGGACACCAGGGACCCCCAGACACCGGGGCCCTTCAGAAGCCCTTGATGTGGCAGTAGGCCTCCAGCGAGGAGAAGACAATGTACATCAGCCACAGGCTGAAGAACAGGCAGCTGGTGAGGACCTTGGGGCCCCGGGGGCCCCCCAGCTCGCCGCCGATCTCCGGCCGCCGGCGGTAGAGCAGCACGGCAATGCAGATGAAGGCGAAGATGGTGAAGAGCGTGACGGAGAAGGCCAGCGTCCCCGGGTCCACCCGGAACTCCTGGTTCCTGGAGCGGTGGTAGACGGCAGCGATGGACCAGGCCACGCCTATCCCCAGGAAGACGTTCACCGCATTGGAACCCGTCACGTTCCCAATGGACGCGTCGGCGTACTGGTCCTGGATGGCCGCCACCTTACTGGCAAAGGTGTCTGGGGGAGGGGGGGCATTGACTGTCAACAAACTGGTGACTCAAAGTTTTGTTCAATTTGTTTTCTTATTAGTAGAGACCAGAGACTAGAGTCTAAAGACTAGAGACCAGATACTAGAGTCTAAAGACTAGAGACCAGATACTAGAGTCTAAAGACTAGAGACCAGATACTAGAGTCTAAAGACTAGAGACCAGATACTAGAGTCTAAAGACTAGAGACCAGATACTAGAGTCTAAAGACTAGAGACCAGATACTAGAGTCTAAAGACTAGAGACCAGATACTAGAGTCTAAAGACTAGAGACCAGATACTAGAGTCTAAAGACTAGAGACCAGAGACTAGAGACTAGACACCAGAAACCAGAGACCAAAGACCAGAGACCACAGCTAGAGACTAGTCTAGAGACCAGAGTCTAGAAACTACAGACTGGGGCCCACAGATCAGAGACTGGAGACCAGAAACCAGACACTAGGACTATTGTGGGGTTCAATCTGCTGGGCTCTGGGGCCAGAGGGGTTCGAGTCAGACCTGGTACTGATGTTCCCAGGGCCACAAACACCACTGCGGTGACGGAGTCCTTGAGGCCGATGGTGCAGCCGAAGTGCGAGGCCAGGTCCCCGATGAGGGCAGTGAGGAGCCCGATGACGGAGATGGAGACCAGGAAGCAGGCCCAGCCATTCCAGTAGTCGGTGGGGGGCACGAAGGCGAACAACAGCTTCCAGAAGACCGTCAGGAAGTGCATGACGTAGTCCAGGCAGGATGGCAGCTTCTCCTCGCTGCACTCGTCATCGTCATCGTTACCTGGGCGGGACAGGGGGCGGGTCACCTGATCTGCTTAGGGTGTAGGATTGGGTGTGGGGGGCAGGTCTTACCGGAGCTGACGGTCACCGCCTCCACAAACTGCTCCCTCCAGCTGTTGGTCCCGATCACCAGTGCCAGGTTGGTCTTCTTCAGGAGCTTGTCCACGGTACTCTGAGACAGAAAGTAGGAGGCAGGAGTCAGGAAGTGTGAGGCGGGTCCCACATGGCATCAGGCCCTCATGCTGACGTGATGACATCATCAAACAGGAAGTGACCCCACCTTGAACTCGTACGACTCTTCGATGACCACCTCCAGCTTGACATGTTCCCCCAGCGTCGGCCGGCCCATCTCTGCAATCCGACGCTCCTCCTTCTCCTTTCTGGTCAACATCCCCTCAGGCCCCGCCTCCTCTGAAAGAGAGAGGAAGCAGGTGACCCCTCAGTCAGACGGTCTTCAGCCAATCAGAGTGGCGCTGCAGCTACCTGTGATGTTGATGATGCTGGAGGGGGCGGGGTGTTCTCGTCCCTGGACCTTCCTGTAGATGTCGCTACCTGGACAGGTAAACAGACGTCAACCCAACAGAACTTCAACCGGAGAACCCAGAACACCAGTCACCTGACGGACAACACACGTTCACTGCATGCTAACATGCATGCTAATAAACATGCTAACATGCATGCTAACATAAATGGGCTGCGGTCGGGGTGTGGTTCTGAACAGAATCTGTGAGAACCTTCAACTGATGATGGTGATGATGATGATGATGGTGATGGTGATGGTGATGATGATGATGGTGATGGTGATGATGATGATGGTGATGATGATGATGATGATGGTGATGATGATGGTGATGATGATGGTGATGATGATGGTGATGATGGTGATGGTGATGATGGTGATGGTGATGATGGTGATGATGATGATGATGATGATGGTGATGATGATGGTGATGATGATGGTGATGATGGTGATGGTGATGATGGTGATGATGGTGATGATGATGATGATGGTGATGATGATGGTGATGATGATGATGATGATGATGGTGATGATGATGATGATGATGATGATGATGATGATGATGATGATGATGATGGTGATGATGATGATGGTGATGATGATGATGATGGTGATGATGATGGTGATGATGATGATGGTGATGATGGTGATGATGATGATGGTATGATGGTGATGATGATGATGATGATGATGGTGATGATGATGGTGATGATGATGATGATGGTGATGATGATGATGATGATGTGATGATGATGATGGTGATGATGATGATGGTGATGATGATGATGGTGATGATGATGGTGATGATGATGGTGATGATGATGATGGTGATGATGGATGATGATGATGGTGATGATGATGATGATGGTGATGATGATGATGATGGTGATGATGATGATGGTGATGATGATGGTGATGATGATGGTGATGGTGATGATGATGATGGTGATGATGATGATTGTGATGTGATGTGAGATGATGATGTGATGTGATGTGTGATGATGTGGGTGATGGATGATGGATGGATGGATGATGATGATGGTGATGATGATGATGATGATGATGATGTGATGGGATGGGGGGTGATGATGATTGTGTGATGTGTATGATGATGGTGATGGTGTTGATGATGATGATGATGGATGATGATGATGTGATGATGATGTGTGATGTGGATGATGAGATGATGTGATGATGATGTGATGATGGTTGATGGATGATGGATTGGTGATGATGATGGTGTGATGGTGTGATGATGATGGTGTGGTGTGATGATGATGGGATGGTGATGATGATGATGGTGATGTGATGATGGAATGGTGATGATGTGTGATGATGATGATGATGATGGTGAGATGATTGATGATGTGATATGATGGTGATGTATTGGTGTGATGGGTGATTGATGGTGTGATGATGATGGTGATGGTGATGATGATTGGTGATGGATGTATATGTGATGATGGTGAGGGTGTGTGGTGAGAATTAGACAAACTGAGCATGCTCAGATGAGACATCCCATGAGCCTCAGCAGCTGAGGTCAGAGGTCGTGTCATCACTCCAGCAGAATGCTAACCTGATGTCTTGTGCTAACACCTCGCTAACATGCTAAAGAATGATGTCACACCAATGGGTGTTTCCTGAGAACCTGATGGCGGAATGCTAACCTGATGTCTCGTGCTAACATGCTAAACAATGAAACCTGCTTTTAGAATGTGTTTCATTTTTGAATGCGTTCGTTGGAGGGTGTCTGTTTCCATGGTAACACGTGTCCATGCTGATGCTACAGTGACATTAGCGTTAGCGTGTTAAGACGCTGTAAAGCCGACAGTCTCACCGTAGAGCTGTTTGTCTGACAGGAAGTCACACAGAAGGTAAATTTGCATATTAATGAGTGAATGCATAATGAGTATGACATCACAGTGGGACTGAGAGGCTCCACCCACCTGTTCTGACGAACCCCCCTGAAAGCAGAACACACGAACCTTGAGTCTAGAGACTGATGGAAACAGATCTAAGATTTAAAAGTAGGAATGGAAACAGGAAGGGGAGGAGCTCACCAACTTCTTGAAGCAACATAGCTGACCACAGACGGACCAATCAGAGAGCAGACAGAGAGTCACATGACAGCATCAGCAGAAGCGCCACAATCACTGACTTCAGTTTTAACTGATCAGCTGTTAATGTTTAATCTTGTCAACAAACAAACAAACAAACAAACAAACAAACAAACACATGCTGGGGTGGTGCTGGGGGCGGGGCTTCCACAGGTGAGTCTAACCTGCTTTAAACTCATCCTAACCTCCATCTGAACCAGGTTCTAGCTAACAGGCGTGGCTAACGCAGGAGGCGGGACTCAGACAGGAACAGCTGGAAATAAAGCAAGAAAGAGCGCCCTCCAGAGGGAGGTCAAAGGTCGCCCGAAGGCGCGGTGCCTGTTCACACCTGTCCGGCCCCCCCTGCACCAGTAGGGCTCCTGCAGCTTCAAGAAGAAGCTAACCTTCTTATCGTACTCCTCGCGGTCCACGATTCTAACCGCGATGGTCTTCCTGCAGAGGAAACACACAGCAGTGGGCGGGGCTCCGGGGTCAGAGGTCAGGACCCATGCATTAGTACACACAACACACGCACAGCAGCACGACAGCAGTAACGCCATGGCAACGAAGGAACGTCAGCCTTAGCCTGTTAGCATGTCATCCTCACGTAAGACCTGCTAGCCTTAGCCTGTTAGCATGTCATCCTCACGTAAGACCTGCTAGCCTTAGCCTGTTAGCATGTCATCCTCACGTAAGACCTGCTAGCCTTAGCCTGTTAGCATGTCATCCTGACATGAAACCTGCTAGCCTTAGCCTGTTAGCATGTCATCACGACCTCAGGCTTGTTAGCATTAGCTTTAGCCTCAGCCCTTTCTTCATTGTGTCTTATCATTGATAATCAATCGGTGATGATTCCCTGTGAGGTGTTGGTTGGGTTAACAGGGGTCATGGGTTATGAGCAGTGAGGGCGGGGTTACAGGTGGCGACGCCCCCACCTTTCCTCCCACTCATCTCCAGCAGCCGAGGCTCGCCCAGCTCCACAAAGAAGTCCTTGTTTTTCTCGTATTCTTCATCGTCAATAATTTTAATCTGAATAGTTTTACTGAAACAGAAAAGTAAAGGCAGGTGAAAGTAGCAGAAGAAGAAGAAGAAAAAAAAAAGAAGAAGAGGAAGAAGAAAAAAAAAAAAAGAAGAAGAAGAGGAAGAAGAAGAAGAAAAAAAGAAGAAGAAGAAGAAGAAGAAGAAAAAAAGAAGAAGAAGAAGAAGAAGAACAACAACAACAACAATTGTCCTAAAACTGTCCTTTAAACACTGGAGTTAGCTTTAGCCTGCTAGCTTTACCCGACTAGCTTTAGCCTGCTAGCTTTACCCGACTAGCTTCAGCCTGCTAGCTTTAACCTGCTAGCTTTAGCCTGCTAGCGTAGTGCTACCATGTGGGACATGTTAGCCTTAGCTGACATGACCAGGAGAATCATCCTGATTTCCACCAGGTGAAGGACGGCCCACCGGGTGAAGGACGGCCCACCGGGTGAAGGACGGCCCACCGGGTGAAGGACGGCCCACCGGGTGAAGGACGGCCCACCAGGTGAAGGACGGCCCACCGGGTGAAGGACGGCCCACCGGGTGAAGGACGGCCCACCGGGTGAAGGACGGCCCACCGGGTGAAGGACGGCCCACCAGGCTGTGGGCTCAGGCCACCGTCGTCGTGGAAACGGGCCGTGATCCATGCCGTCTGATTTACTGCTAGCATGACGGATCACAGCAGGCGTGGCCGCTGGCCAGCGGAGCCCCCCCCTGCAGAGGAGCCGCCCCCACCAGCGGAGCCCACCCCCACCAGCGGAGCCCCCCCTCACCCCTTCCCCTTCTGCTGCAGCCCCCCCCGGATGCAGACCAGGGCCGGCGCTCCACACGCCCTAAAAAGGCAGTGAGCAGCGGGATGTTTACGACCCCCGGGGGCCGAGCCAGGAGCTCCTGACGGGCCGCTCCACATCAGAGGCTGTGGGCGTGGTCGTGTGGTCACGTGACCCTGAAAGTCGCTTGACGACGACCTCACGTGGCTGTGAGGTCATCAGCTCCACGCCAGCCTGTGGTGATGATGTCATAGAACATGCAGTTCTTCATGCTGCCCCCAAACCGTGGTAACCCTGGCAACAGCGGTGTGACATCATGAGACCCCCCCCCCCACGAGTGTCCAGTCAGGAGCAGGGGGCGTGTCCCAGCGAGTCAGCCGGTGTCCCGTGTCCATATAAGGCCGTTCCCAGTAGCTGGACCCGTTCCAGTTAGCAGGAAGTCTGTTCCTGACCCCAACCAGTCAGGAACGTGGTCACATGACCAGCAGCAGGCAGTCACGTGACCCCTGGAGATCCAGTAGACTGAGGTCTGGTTCAGGTGTTCCTGAGTTCAGCTGAAGGTCAGGTGAGCTACAGAAACCTGGTCCCTAGTCGGGACCAAACTAAACCTGGGACCAAACTAAACCTGGGACTAAACTAAACCTGGGACCAAACTAAACCTGGGACTAAACTAAACCTGGGACTAAACTAAACCTGGGACCAAACTAAACCTGGGACCAAACTAAACCTGGGACTAAACTAAACCTGGGACTAAACTAAACCTGGGACCAAACTAAACCTGGGACCAAACTAAACCTGGGACCAAACTAAACCTGGGACTAAACTAAACCTGGGACCAAACTAAACCTGGGACTAAACTAAACCTGGGAATAAACTAAACCTGGGACTAAACTAAACCTGGGACCAAACTAAACCTGGGACTAAACTAAACCCGGTCTTAGAGTAATCCTGGTCTTAAACTAAACCTGGTCTTAAACTAAACCTGGTCTTAGACTAAACCCGGTCTTAAAACAAACCTGGTCTTGGACTAAACCTGGTCTTAGACTAAACCCGGTCTTAGACTAAACCTGGTCTTGGACTAAACCTGGTCTTAGACTAAACCCGGTCTTAGCATAGACCCGGGTTTTAAACTCAGGTTTTACTTACAGGATCTCGTTGTCCTCGAACAGCAGGACGCCGTGTGTGTCCTCGTAGTCGACGCCCCCTCCCCTGGCGGTGCCGGCGCTGGTCCTGTAGGGGAGGGCCACGGCGCCGCGGGCCCCGGAGCAGCGCGCCACGCGGGCCTCCATCACGCCCACGCTCTCGCTCACGGTGACCCGCGGCTCCTCGAAGGTGAAGATCCCGGCGTGGTCGTCGTCAAAGATGGTGACGGTGGCGGTGCAGGGCAGCCCCAGGGCCGCAGGGGGGGCAGGGCGGTCCGGGGCCCCAGTGCCCTCGTTCTGGACCCGCACGTCCCTCAGGTGGACCAGGAAGTGCTCGTCCTCCTCGAAGATGTCGTCGTCCACGATGCTGACGCGGATCTGCTTCTCCGTCTCGCCCGGCAGGAAGCTGAGCGTCCCCGCCGCCGCCCGGTAGTCGGAGCCGGCGTTGGCCGTGCCGTCCTCCGTCAGGTAGTCCACCGCCACCGCCAGCGTCAGGTCGCCGCCACGCCGCACCACGGTCAGGGCCACGCCCCCACAGTTCTCCAGGCACTGGTAGGCGGGGCTGTCGAAGAACACCCTGGAGGAGGCGTCGCCGGGCGGGGAGTCGCCGGGCGCGTCCAGCTGCGCCGCCCTCCTGGCCTGGTCGGCGGCGTGCCGCCGCAGGACGTCGCCCGCCCCCGTCAGGATGCGGGTGGCCTGGCAGCGGTAGAACGCCCGGCTCTTCTGCTGCTGACTCAGCACATGGTAGTTGGCGAGCTCCACCAGAAGCTCCGCCTCCTTGTCCGGGTGCTTCAACCTCAGCTCCTTCAGGATCCGGGCCGCCTCGCGGCGGGACGCCTCCTCGTCCAGCTCCGGCTCCGCCTCCTCTCCCTGTAAGCCCACTCCCTTCCCGTCCGCCTCTGGGGGGCGCTCCGGCTCGCCCTCCGTCTCGATGATCACGCCCTTCCTCTTGCCCGCCCGGTAGCGCTTGTACACGTACTTGTAGAAGAGCAGGCGGCGGTCGGCCACATAGGCCACGCCCACGCAGACGGGGAAGAAGAGTAGCGTGAGAAGCCCCTCCCAGATGTGGACCACGCCCGGCGAGCTGACGGCCAGGATGACGTAGAGCCACACGTAGGCGAACACGCTCCAGGCGGCCGTGACGAAGAACACGCGCAGGTGTTTGACGCGCCGCACCTCGCCGTCGGGGACCACGCCCACGCACAGGCCGATGATGACGAACATGTTGAAGGCGGCGCTGCCCACGATGGTGTTGGGCCCCAGCTGGCCCGCCGTGAAGCCGTGGCCGCACACCTCCACCACCGACAGCAGGATCTCCGGCGCCGACGAGCCCAGCGCCATCAGCGTCAGGTTGGACACCGTCTCGTTCCACACGCGCACCGTGGCGCTCACCCGCTCCCCGCCGGGCGTGGTCACGGTCACCCGGCGCACCTGGGACGTGATCACCTCGATGGACGCCATGAAGCGGTCGGCGATGATGGACACGCCCAGGAACATGTAGACCAGCCCCAGGAAGTAGACGGTGGCCCGGGCCAGCCGCTCCGGGAGGGCGGGGTTCTGGGGCGTCCAGACGGGCAGGATCACGCCCTCGATGCAGCGGGTGCTGCCCCCGCAGGACCGGTTACCGCCGGTGGCGTTCAGGGGCGGGGCTCCCGCCGCCGGGCGGGGCAGGGTGGCCCAGATGAAGGTCAACAAGAAGAGCCGCTGGGGGGTCGAGCTGATGCCCCGGGTCATGGTGACGCCCCGAGAACCTGCAATGCCAGGAGGTCACCTCAGAACCGGTTTGGGACGCGGCCCAACAACCCGTCACTGAGCTATGCCAGCCAACAGGGGGCGCTAATTATTATTATCATTATCATAATAATAATAATAATAAATATAATAATATAATAATAACAATAATAATAATAATAATTATTATTATTATTATTGTTATTATTATTATATTATTATATAATCATTATCATAATAATAATAATATAATAATTATTATTATTAACAATATTATTATATAATCATTATCATAATAATAATAATATAATAATAATTATTATTATTAACAATAATATTATTATTAATATTATTATTATTAACATTATTAATATTATTATTATTACTATTGTTATTATTATTGGTCTTGTCGTTGTTATTGACTGATGTAAACAACATTTCAGCTTTTCTTCTGATGAAACATTAGATGTTAGATGTTGTTCTTAAAACAATCTGTTCAGTCTGCTTTGTGTTCTATTTGTTATTGATCTATTTGTTGTTCTGTTTGTTATTGATCTGTTATTTGTTGTTGTTTGTTATTGATCTGTTATTGGTTGTTGTTTGTTATTGATCTGTTATTGGTTGTTGTTTGTTATTGATCTGTTATTGGTTGTTGTTTGTTATTGATCTGTTATTGGTTGTCGTTTGTTATTGATCTGTTATTGGTTGTTGTTATTGATCTGTTATTGGTTGTCGTTTGTTATTGATCTGTTATTGGTTGTTGTTATTGATCTGTTATTGGTTGAACCTACCGTGAAGCTGTGGTTGTTGGATCCGACCTTTAGAGCAGCGACGCAGGAAATCTTCACAGAAACATCCGACAGTCCGACGGCGAGGAGACGAAGACCAGGAGCTGATGGAGCTGCTGCTGAGGCCCCGCCCCCTCATAACCCCTCCCTTCACACTCCTCCTCCACTTCTTCATCCCCCTCCCCCTCCTCTTCCAGCAGCACTGGTATGTACTGATGATCCTTTGTTAGCTACAGCTAGCTAATGTGCTGCTAATAGTTCTGCTAACAGCGTTAGCTTCATGGCTAGTTCCAGAACCTTCATAACATTAGCATAAAAAAGTTACATTAGCCTAAAAACTTGTTAGCAGTAATGCTAAGACTTTAGCGTTAGCTAGACATTTTCACCTGCATTTCACCTGGCATGAAGCCCCGCCCCCATGTTCCCACAGCCAACAGTCCTGATTGGACGACCCTCGTCCTTTGACCCTGAGGATCTGGATCTGGTCTCATGACCATGGAGGATTTCTACCGGTCCAGATCAGGAACCTGGGCTGAACCACTTTGATTGATCTGATACCAGGTCAATGGATCAATGTGTTGGGCGGTGCCTACCACATTGATCTACAGGAAGCTTCACCATCATCATCATCACCATCATCATCCATCATC
>JABVMC010000031.1:156199-215179 GCA_013358685.1 Antennarius maculatus
AGAGGAAGAGGAGGAGGAGGAGGAAGAGGAGGAGGATGAGGAGGAGAGGAAGAGGAGGGAGGAAGAGGAGGAGGAGGAGGAGGAAGAGAGGAGGAAGAGGAGGAGGAGGAAGAGGAGAGGAGGAGGAAGAGGAGGAGGGAGGAAGAGAAGAGGAGGAGGAGGAGGAAGAGGAGGAGGAGGAGGAAGAGGAGGAGGAAGAGGAGGAGGAGGAGGAGAGGAGGAGGAAGAGGAGGAGGAAGAGGAGGAGTGAGAGGACGAGGAGGAGGAAGAGGAGGAGGAGGAAGAGGAGGAGGAAGAGGAGGAGGATGAGGAGGAGGAAGAGGAGGAGGAAGAGGAGGAGGAGGAGGAAGAGGAGGAGGAGGAGGAAGAGGAGAGGAGGAAGGAGGAGAGGAAGAGGGAGAGGAGGAGGAAGAGGAGGAGGAAGAGGAAGGAGGAGGAGGAAGAGGAGGAAAGGAGGAGGAGGAGGAAGAGGAGGAGGAAGAGGAGGAGGAAGAGGAGGAGGAAGAGGAGGAGGAGAGGAAGAGGAGGAGGAAGAGGAGGAGGAGAGGAGGAGGAGAGGAAGAGGAGGAGGAGGAGGAAGAGGAGGAGGAAGAGGAGAGAGGAGGAAGAGGAGGAGGAGGAGGAAGAGGAGGAGGAGGAGGAAGAGGAGGAGGAAGAGGAAGAGGAAGAGGAGGAGGAGGAGGAGGAGGAAGAGGAGGAGGAAGAGGAGGAGGAGGAGGAGGAAGAGGAGGAGGAAGAGGAGGAGGAGGAGGAAGAGGAGGAGGAAGAGGAGGAGGAGGAGGAAGAGGAGGAGGAGGAGGAAGAGGAGGAGGAGGAGGAAGAGGGGGAGGAAGAGGAGGAGGAGGAAGAGGAGGAGGAGGAGGAAGAGGAGGAAGAGGAGGAGGAGGAGGAAGAGGAGGAGGAAGAGGAGGAAGAGGAGGAGGAGGAGGAAGAGGAGGAGGAGGAGGAAGAGGAGGAAGAGGAGGACATCAGGACCATCAGAGAAGACATTCAGAGACTAGTAGTAGATATAGTAGTATCAATAGAAATAGTATTAGCAGTACTTTTGGTTGTAGTAATCGTGTTAGTAGTAATAGTCATAGTAGTCGTATCACTGCAGTAACAGTACTAGTAGTATTAACAGTTGTGCTACAAGAAGTAATAGTACCAGTTGTACTACAGCAAGTACTAGTAGTAGTGCTAGTATCAGAAGTACCGGTAGCACTAGTACTATACAAGTACTACAACAAGTAGTACAGTAAACACTTGCGCATTCGTGCATCGACGCTCACGACTTCACCTCATCACGGCTTTTTGGTCAGTAGTCATGTGATACCGTACTCGCATTCTATTGGCTGACGGCATCCTGAAGTGTGTTACGTTCTGTAACACACTTCAGGTCTACAGGTTTAATATCAGTATGGGGGGGTTCAGGTTTAATATCAGTACAGGGGGGTCAGGTTAATATCAGTATGGGGGGGTTCAGAAACGTTTAAATTATTATAAATAATAAGATAAATAGTTTGTCGTAGTATCGTGGACTTTGTTTATCGCGTGTGGTTCCTGGAACACATTAACCACGAGGAACGAGAGATTACTGTACAGGGATAGGCCTACACCTACAGTGTTGGTCTCAGCCTACAGTGTGGTGTCGGTCTACTGTGTGTGTAGTCCTACAGCGTGTGTAGTCCTACAGTGTGTGTAGGTCTACAGTGTGGTGTAGGACTACAGTGTGGTGTAGTCCTACAGTGTGGTATAGTCCTACAGTTTAGTGTAGGTCTACAGTGTGTGTAGTCCTACAGTGTGTGTAGGTCTTCAGTGTGGTGTAGGTCTACAGTGTGGTATAGTCCTACAGTGTGTGTAGTCCTACAGTTTGGTGTAGGTCTACAGTGTGGTGTAGGTCTACAGTGTGGTGTAGTCCTACAGCGTGTGTAGTCCTACAGTGTGTGTAGGTCTACAGTGTGGTGTAGGACTACAATGTGGTGTAGTCCTACAGTGTGGTATAGTCCTACAGTTTGGTGTAGGTCTACAGTGTGTGTAGTCCTACAGTGTGGTGTAGGTCTACAGTGTGGTGTAGGTCTACAGTGTGGTATAGTCCTACAGTGTGGTATAGTCCTACAGTGTGGTGTAGGTCTACAGTGTGTTTAGTCCTACAGTTTGGTGTAGGTCTACAGTTTGATGTAGGTCTACAGTGTGGTGTAGTCCTACAGTGTTGTATAGTCCTACAGTTTGGTGTAGGTCTACAGTTTGATGTAGGTCTACAGTGTGGTATAGTCCTACAGTGTGGTATAGTCCTACAGTGTGGTGTAGGTCTACAGTGTGTGTAGTCCTACAGTTTGGTGTAGGTCTACAGTTTGATGTAGGTCTAGTGTGGTGTAGTCCTACAGAGTTGTATAGTCCTACAGTGTGGTGTAGGTCTACAGTGTGGTGTAGTCCTACAGTGTTGTATAGTCCTACAGTTTGGTGTTGGTCTACAGTGTGGTGTAGTCCTACAGTGTTGTATAGTCCTACAGTGTGGTGTAGGTCTACAGTGTGGTGTAGTCCTACAGTGTTGTATAGTCCTACAGTGTGGTGTAGGTCTACAGTGTGGTGTAGTCCTACAGTGTTGTATAGTCCTACAGTTTGGTGTTGGTCTACAGTGTGTGTAGGTCTACAGTGTGGTGTAGTCTACAGTGTGGTGTAGGTCTACAGTGTGGTGTAGTCCTACAGTGTTGTATAGTCCTACAGTTTGGTGTTGGTCTACAGTGTGTGTAGGTCTACAGTGTGGTGTAGTCTACAGTGTGGTGTAGGTCTACAGTGTGGTGTAGGTCTACAGTGTGGTGTAGTCCTAGAGTGTTGTATAGTCCTACAGTTTGGTGTTGGTCTACAGTGTGTGTAGGTCTACAGTGTGGTGTAGGTTTACAGTGGTGTAGTCCTACAGTGTGTGCAGTCCTACCGCGGCGGCCCAGCTGCTGCGGTTCTGGTGGCCCCCGCAGGCGAAGACGAGCATCCAGATGAAGGTCATGAGGAAGCAGAAGACGGACACGAACATGACCCAGCCCTGGGGGTTCTGGGGGGCCACAAGGGTGCAGGCCACCAGGATCCAGACCAGCCCCCCAAACACCTGCAGACACCCCCCAGGATCACAGAGATGACGCAGGCCCCACCCACATTCAGTCCACACCTGTGATGATTGATGGGCTGCATTGTCGACAAGGTGCCAGCTGAACACCTGAGGGGGTGTGAACAACCCCCCAGTATTCCTGTCCAATCGGACGCCAGTGCCACGGCAACCACCCTATCAGCTCGTCTGAACAGCGCCTGCTGGCGCCTCCTGGAGGCCATTCATTCCTCTCCTTTCCAGGACAAACCTCCACCTCTCTAGCTTCTCCTCCACCTCTTCCCTACTCTCACTGCAGATCACAATGTCATCTGCAAACATCATAGTCCATGGAGATTCCTGTCTAACCTCGTCTGTCAGCCTGTCCATCACCATAGCAACAAGAAGGGGCTCAGAGCTGATCCCTGATGCAGTCCCACCTCCACCTTGAACTCCTCTGTCACACCTACAGCACACCTCACCACTGTCTTACAGTCCTCATACATGTCCTGCACCGCTCTAACATACTTCTCTGACACTCCAGACTTCCTCATACAATACCACAGTTCCTCTCTGGGCACCCTGTCATAAGCTTTCTCCAGATCTACAAAAACACAATGCAGCTCCGTCTGGCCTTCTCTGTACTTCTCTACCAACATCCTCAAAGCAAATACTGCATCTGTAGTACTCTTTTTTGGCATGAAACCATACTGCTGCTCACAAATGCTCACTTCTGCCCTTAGTCTAACTTCCACTACTCTTTCCCATAACTTCATTGTATGGCTCATCAGCTTTATTCCTCTGTAGTTGCCACAACTCTGCACATCTCCCTTGTTCTTAAAAATGGGCACCAGCACACTTCTCCTCCATTCCTCAGGCATCTTCTCACTATCTAAGATCCTGTTGAACAACCCAGTCAGAAACTCTACTGCCACCTCTCCTAGACACTTCCAAACCTCTACAGGTATATCATCAGGACCGACTGCCTTTCCACTCTTCATCCTCTTCAGTGCTCTCCTCACTTCATCCTGGCTAATCTTTGCTACATCCTGGTCCACAACAGTCACCTCTTCTAGTCTTTGTTCTCTCTCAACAAACTGAGGACGTATTGATTGTTTACTGTTGTCACTTTGGGATCCAGTTTGTTTGCAGGATGAAGTCGTAAACAAACATCAGAGTCTATCAGAGCCTATCAGAGCCAATCAGAGTCTATCAGAGTCTATCAGAGCCAATCAGAGCCAATCAAAGCCTACCGGAGGCGGGGCTCACCAGTTCAGGCAGGAACAGGAAGTCGGGGACGGTCACACAGATGCCCACGCCGCTGGGGAGGCTGGGCATGGTGGGGGTGTTGGACGCCATGCTGCTGACTGAGGCGGGCGGGGTCACACCTGGTCCCGGTTCACACCTGGACAGACTGGAATCCCAACAGGAGACACACCTGCTGCTGCGCCGCCTCCAGAAGGACGACACACAGCGACCCACCGCCTATTCATCACCACGGCAACCTGAGGTAGCTCCACCCCCATCAACAAGCAAACAACAACAGGTCAGCTGACCTGGAGGCCACGCAACCAATCAGGCTGCGATGGGGAGGAGCTCTGTCATCAGCAGTCATCAATTATTTAGCTCATTGATCAGAGCTACAAACACGGCTTTAGCAGCAGTTAGCGCTGGAGCTAACTGTTAGCCAGTTAGCAGGAATCAGTGCTGGCGCTGAACAGAGTGTCTCCCCATTGGCTGCAGGGTTGTTGGTTTGATGCCCATCCGCTCTGACACACAAATCACACGTCTGTCTGAGCTAGCGACTCACCTGTTAGCATAAAGCTAATGGCACACAAGAGGAGATGCTTTTGTTTGCATGCAGCTGGGCTAACAGTTTCCTCAGCTAAGCTAACGGAGGCTAGCCAGGCTAACAGACTGTGAACACCTGAGCGCGGGTCAGGTTCTGTCCTCTAAACGCTTCGTGCTGTAAACAGCGTCGCCATGGCGACACAAAGGCGCCATCAGACTGACACCTCAGGTAAACGGGGCGCCGGCTCGGCTTTCAGCGCCGACACCTGAGCCTCTAGTGGAGACGACGGCCTGTGGACGGCGTCCCAAAACCACAGCCACAGGTGCCCAGTTAGAATGACTGCTAACTACATGCTAATGCTGAACATTAGCAACGTTAGCATCACCATACACACTGGAGCTAAAGGCACTAGCCTGCACCCTGCTAGCTTGTTTGTTGACGGCTGTGTTAGCTGCATTGAGCCTGTTCTGCGTCCTGTTAGCACATGCTAACCCCCCCGCCGCCCTGATGCTAACAGCAGCGCCGCAGCTGCAGGGTTGTGTTTCCAGCGATGTAACCTGAGCTGCTGCTCTGTTGTCTGATGGCGTTGGAGGGTGACGAGCCGCCGCCCTGATGGTGTGTCACCTGATCCGCTCGTCACCCGGCGGCTCGGCGCTGAATACTTCATGAGAAGGCTTCTGTGCATCAACGCCACGCGGCCACACCCTCCACGCCACGCTAAAGTGCCCTAATGCCACGCCCTCACGCCACACGGCCACGCCCTCACGCCATGCTAAAGGGCCATGTGGCGTTTTACTTAATACTATAATTAATAAATAAAAGACGATTAAAAATAAAACAGAAGCAGGAAGGAAAAGTTGTGACATCAGATCAGAAGGACGTCACAATAAATGATGTCATCGCATGAATATTAATGACACCAGATTTTATTATTACATCCCACTTCAAATGAAACAAAAGCACATGACTCAGGCAGCAAAGGGGATGGAAGCGACATGAATGACCCTGACCTGGAGAAAACTAGCTCAAGGTCAAATTTAAACTTTTGTACAATCAGGAACCGGATAAGATAGAAAGACGAGAGAGTAGGAGTATGACAGTAGGTCAGAGCACTAGGTTTGATCTTTGACCGATGACAGTAGGTCAGGATAACATGTTGAACTCAGGGGTGTCGCGGGATGTTGCAGTCTGACTGCATTGGTGGTCGTTTCTTATGTACTCTGAATGAATCATGCCGTTTCCCACCGCCGGTGGGTCCCTGAACGCAGCAGCTCTCGCGCGCTGATCACACCTAATTAAGCTCACCTGCGGGCGCGAGCGGCTCCGGTGCAGAACCGAACCGTCGGTCCTTCTTTCCCGGGAGTGTGTCGTTTACCGGAGGGATGCAGAAGGGCGTCAAGAAGTACTTCGTCAACATGGACGAGTACCTGAGCAGCCTGGGGCTGTACCGGAAGATGGTGGCGCGAGACGCGTCCAGCCTGTTCCGGGCCGTGTCCGAACAGGTGAGAGGCTAACGGCTAGCCGGGAGCTAACGGAACCGGGGGACCGGGGCGCTCCAGTTTAAAGTGTGTGTGTGTGTGTGTGTGTGTGTGTGTGTGTGTAGCTGTATTTCTCTCAGAACTACCACCAGATGATTCGTCAGGACTGCGCCAACTTCATGAGAGCCAACAGACCCAGTTTTGAACCCGTGAGTGACCCCTGACCCCGTAACCCGGTGTGTGTGTGTGTGTGACCCTTGAACTCATTTGGTCTCTTGTCAGTTTGTTGAAGGTTCCTTTGAGAAATATCTGGAACGTCTGGAAGACCCAAAGGTGTGTGTGTGTGTGTGTGTGTGTGTGTGTGTGTGTGTGAGCGAGCGCGCACACAGGTGTCCTAAAGGTGTGTGTGTTGCAGGAGACGGTGGGTCACGTGGAGATCAGGGCTCTGTCTCAACTTTACAGGTGAGTTCATTAGTCCAGTTAAGCCACACCCCCATTTAAATCAAACTTTATTTGTTCTGTCAGTTTGAGTCTGAGTCCAAAACAATAAAGTTTTAAAGTTCTTCCTGGTAGTCATGCTAATGCAAGCTAACAGCGACTGTGAGAGGCTGGGGGTATTGATCTGGTTCTCAGTTTACTGATCTGTTGATCTGACCGGATTCTCCATCTCGTAGCTGATTGGCTCTGATCAGGTTCTTTACCTCACAGCTGATTGGCTCTGATCAGGTTCTTTACCTCACAGCTGATTGGCTCTGATCAGGTTCTTTACCTCACAGCTGATTGGCTCTGATCAGGTTCTTTACCTCACAGCTGATTGGCTCTGATCAGGTTCTTTACCTCACAGCTGATTGGCTCTGATCAGGTTCTTTACCTCACAGCTGATTGGCTCTGATCAGGTTCTTTACCTCACAGCTGATTGGCTCTGATCAGGTTCTTTACCTCACAGCTGATTGGCTCTGATCAGGTTCTTTACCTCACAGCTGATTGGCTCTGATCAGGTTCTTTACCTCACAGCTGATTGGCTCTGATCAGGTTCTTAATCTCATGAGTGATTGTTTCTAGTAGGACGACCATATAAGGAGTGATGCTGTTGTCTTGGATACAGGCGCTGCTTCCTGATCTACCGGTTTCCGGGGAAACCAGCGACGGTGATCTCTGATGACGACTTTGTGGACAAGGTGGGGGGCGGGGGTCAGTGATTGGCCTGAGCTGTGATTGGCTGATGAGTCTCCACACCGCTGTGAGGCCAGACTGATAAAGTGGGCTGCGATTGGTCGGTACTGACTGTGTGTGTTGCCTAGGTGACGCTGTGTTGTTCTATCAACGGGCAGTACGACATCGTTTACCCCAGGACTTACCCTGCCTCCGCTGCCCTGTGTCAGTGTGAGTACTGCTCCCTGATTGGTGGAGGGGTGTACAGGTGTTTGTGTGTGTACAGGTGTGTGTAGAGGTACAGAGGACTTATCCCGCCTCCGTCGCCCTCTGTCAGTGTGATTGGTAGCTGCAGTGACTGACCGGTTTAAAGGGTGTGTGTGCGTGTGTGTGTGTGTGCGTGTGTGTGTGTGCGTGCGCATGCGCAGCTCTCCTCTATGAGCTGCTTTACACGCGGGTGTTTGGGTTGGAGGAGGCGGAGCTCTGTCAAGCCATGGAGTCCTTCAGGATCGGAGGTCGTCGCTATAGAAACAGCGCTTCAATGGGCAGTGACATCGACATCGGCTACGACACACCTGACGACCGAGGGCTCAGGTAAATGCAGGTGCTACTTTGCTAGCATCAAGGTGCATTATGCTAAGCTAGATAGCCGTTTCTCCATATCAGGTTATGTGATTGTATGCTACGTTAGCTAGCTTGTGTTTCCTGGTTGAATGCTACGTCAGCTAGCTTGTGTTTCCTGGTTGTATGCTACGTTAGCTAGCTTGTGTTTCCTGGTTGAATGCTACGTTAGCTAGCTTGTGTTTCCTGGTTGTATGCTACGTTAGCTAGCTGGTTCCATCTCAATGCAGACTGTTTCTAGGGAGGAGTCAGAGGTGGGCGGAGCTGAGGAGAAACTACGAGCCTCTCCAGACGACACAAAGGTGAGTCTCACATCATGCTGGGTGGGCGGAGTGAACACACCCATCATGTGAGTCCTGTGTGCTCCATTGGCCAGCCCCCTGCAGAATCCCCGCCCCCCTTCCGGCTGTCTCTTCCTCATAAGGTCATGAAGTCCCTGGACGTGGAGGTGTACCGCAACCTGGAGTTTGACGTGTGGCAGGACACCTGCAAAGGTGAGGCTCCCCTGACCCGAGTCACGGTCTGGGACAGGGCTCGTGACCTATGTGAGCGCCGAGTCATGGTCTGGGACAGGGCTCGTGACCTATGTGAGCGCCGAGTCATGGTCTGGAACGGGTCACGACCTCCCGTCTGTTTCCTGACAGATAGCAACTGATTGATCTGGTTCTGTTGTTCATCAGAGGTTTGATAAATCTGACTAGTTCACACGTGATGGAAGGTGATGTCAGCACTCTGATGATGATGTCAGCGCTATGATGATGTCAGCGCGATGATGATGTCAGCGCTATGATGATGATGTCAGCGCTATGACGATGATGTCAGCGCTCTGACGATGGTGTCAGCGCTCTGATGATTATGATGTCAGCGCTCTGCTGATTGGTCCAGGTGTGTCACCTGTCCTGTGTTCCTGACAGAGATGCAGAAGACGGACTACATGGTGTTTGCAGGGCGGCAGTACTTCCTGGGAGACAAGTGTCAGGTGAGTCCAGCTTCCTGTCACCGGGTGGATCTGGAGCAGGGGTCTTGGGCGGGGGACTGGGGAGGGGGTCTTGGGCGGGGCGTGGGGGACTAGGACGGGGGTTCTGGGGAGGGGTTCTTGGGTGGGGCGTGGGGGTCTGGGGTGGGTGTGGTCTTGTGGGTGGTGACACCACACACAGCCTCTGTAACGTTCCAGGTCCGGTTGGAGCCCAAAGGGAAGTTCTACAACTCCTTCATCCAGGAAGTGGGAACACACTCATCGGCCGTCACCGTCTTCATCGAGGAGCTGGGAGAGAAGTAAGACCCAGACCGGGATCCAGACCCGAACCCGGGTCCAGACCAGAACCTGAACCCGGACCGTCAGCCACAAAAAAGAGTCTGACCCTGTTCTTCCCCCAGACACCTGGTTCCGCTGACGGACCTGAAACCCGTCAATCCGGTTCCTGCCTGGAACGTGGCCGCCCTGCCCCGGAAAGGAGACCTGGGTACGTGAAGGCTGAGCCCCTGGCCCCAGCCCCCTTTGGCACCGGCCCTAACGTGTCCTGTCTGACAGAGCTGGACCCCCGGGGGCAGCGCCACCACCGCCACCGGTACTTCAGGAAGTCACGGGGCAGCAGCGGCGTGAAGGGGCCGGACCTCCTGATCACAGCGCAGTCCTCCTACGGTGGCCCCGCCTCTTCGGGCCTGCCACCCCGCTTCCAGCCAGTGGGGCACCCCCGCCCGCCACCCCCCCCGTCTCCTGGAGCCATGACCTACGACCCCTACGCCCCACCACACCACCAGACAGCCAGGAGTCGATACGGAGCCTCCAGGTGGGGGCGCACCTTCAGACCCCCCCCCCCTGGGGCAATAAGGACACTGAGGGGTGTGTGTGTGTCTCCGTCTCCGTCTCCAGAAGTTCCACTCGCTTCCTGAACCGTCACCTGATTGGTCCACAGCTGACCTATTACCATCCCAGCAGACGATATTGTCACGACTACGAGAACTACACCGCCAGGTCACGGTAAACACTGTCATCGCCATGGTTACGAGTGACTGCTCCGCTTCACTGGTTACTGGTTGGATTTTGATGAAGTGATGCAGAGCATACCTAGAAGTGAGAGAGTTGTCATTGGTGCAGACTTCAATGGACATGTTGGTGCAGGTAACAGAGGTGATGAGGAGGTGATGGGCAGGTTTGGTATCCAGGAGAGGAACGCAGAAGGACAGATGGTAGTTGACTTTGCAAAAAGGATGGAAATGGCTGTAGTGAATACTTTCTTCCAGAAGAGGCAGGAACATAGGGTGACCTATAAGAGTGGTGGTAGGAGCACACAGGTAGACTACATCTTGTGTAGACGATGTAATCTGAAGGAGATCAGTGACTGTAAAGTAGTGGTAGGTGAGAGTGTAGCCAAACAGCATAGGATGGTGGTGTGTAGGATGACTCTGGTGGTGAGGAAGATGAAGAGGACAAAGACAGAGCAGAAGACGAAATGGTGGAAGCTAAAAAAGGAAGAGTGTTGCATGACTTTTAGGAAGGAGTTAAGACAGGCTCTGGGTGGTCAGGAGGTGCTTCCAGATGACTGGACAACTACAGCTAATGTGATCAGGGAGAAAGGTAGGAGAGTATTTGGTGTGTCATCTGGAAGGAAAGTAGATAAGGAGACTTGGTGGTGGAATGAGGAGGTACAGGAGTGTATACAAAGAAAGAGGTTAGCTAAGAAGAAGTGGGACACTGAGAGGACTGAGGAGAGTAGACAGGAGTACAGGGAGATGCAGCGTAAGGTGAAGGTAGAGGTAGCAAAGGCCAAACAAGAAGCTTATGATGACTTGTATGCTCGGTTGGACAGTAAGGAGGGAGAGACTGATCTATACAGGCTGGCAAGACAGAGAGATAGAGATGGGAAGGACGTACAGCAGGTTAGGGTGATTAAGGATAGGGATGGAAGTCTATTGACAGGTGCCAGCAGTGTGATGGGAAGATGGAAAGAGTACTTTGAAGAGTTGATGAATGTGGAAAATGAGGGAGAACAAAGACTAGAAGAGGTGACTGTTGTAGACCAGGATGTAGCAAAGATTAGTCAGGATGAAGTGAGGAGGGCACTGAAGAGGATGAAGAGTGGAAAGGCAGTCGGTCCTCATGATATACCTGTAGAGGTTTGGAAGTGTCTAGGAGAGGTGGCAGTAGAGTTTCTGACTGGGTTGTTCAACAGGATCTTAGATAGTGAGAAGATGCCTGAGGAGTGGAGGAGAAGTGTGCTGGTGCCCATTTTTAAGAACAAGGGAGATGTGCAGAGTTGTGGCAACTACAGAGGAATAAAGCTGATGAGCCATACAATGAAGTTATGGGAAAGAGTAGTGGAAGCTGGACTAAGGGCAGAAGTGAGCATTTTTGAGCAGCAGTATGGTTTCATGCCAAAAAAGAGTACTACAGATGCAGTATTTGCTTTGAGGATGTTGATAGAGAAGTACAGAGAAGGCCAGAGGGAGCTGCATTGTGTTTTTGTAGATCTGGAGAAAGCTTATGACAGGGTGCCCAGAGAGGAACTGTGGTATTGTATGAGGAAGTCTGGAGTGTCAGAGAAGTATGTTAGAGCGGTGCAGGACATGTATGAGGACTGTAAGACAGTGGTGAGGTGTGCTGTAGGTGTGACAGAGGAGTTCAAGGTGGAGGTGGGACTGCATCAGGGATCAGCTCTGAGCCCCTTCTTGTTGCTATGGTGATGGACAGGCTGACAGACGAGGTTAGACAGGAATCTCCATGGACTATGATGTTTGCAGATGACATTGTGATCTGCAGTGAGAGTAGAACAGGTGGAGGAGAAGCTAGAGAGGTGGAGGTTTGTCCTGGAATGAAGGTTAGCCGCAGTAAGACAGAGTACATGTGTGTGAATGAGAGGGACCCAAGTGGAAGAGTGAGGTTACAGGGAGAAGAGATCAAGAAGGTGGAGGATTTGAAGTACTTAGGGTCAACAGTCCAGAGCAATGGAGAGTGGGGAAAAGAGGTGAAGAAGCGTGTCCAGGCAGGATGGAACGGGTGGAGGAAAGTGTCAGGTGTGATGTGTGATAGAAGAGTTTCAGCTAAAATGAAAGGAAAGGTGTCCAAAACTGTGGTGAGACCAGCGATGTTGTTTGGTCTAGAGACAGTGTCACTGAGGAAAAGACAGGAGACAGAGCTGGAGGTAGCAGAGATGAAGATGCTGAGGTTCTCTCTGGGAGTGACCAGGAAGGATAGGATCAGGAATGAGTACATCAGAGGGACAGCACATGTTAGAGGTTTTGGAGATAAAGTCAGAGAGGCCAGACTGAGATGGTTTGGACATGTCCAGAGGAGAGATAGTGAATATATTGGTAGAAGGATGCTGAGTTTTGAACTGCCAGGCAGGAGGCCTAGAGGAAGACCAAAGAGGAGGTTTATGGATGTAGTGAAAGAGGACATGAAGGTAGTTGGTGTGAGAGAAGAGGATGCAGAAGACAGGGTTAGATGGAGGACACTGATTGGCTGTGGAGACCCCTGAAGGGAAAAGCCGAAAGGAAAAGAAGGTTACTGGTTGGCGGTCACTAGTTGGTGGTCATTGGTTGGTGGTTAGTTGTTGGTGGTCACTGGTAACTGGTTACTGGTTGGTGGTTACTGGTTGGTGGTTACTGGTTGGCGGTTACTGGTTGGCGATTACTGGTTGGTGGTCACTGGTTACTGGTTGGTGGTCACTGGTTGGCGGTTACTGGTTGGCGGTTACTGCTTGGTGGTCACTGCTTTGTGGTCACTAGTTACTAGTTGGTGGTTACTGGTAACTGGTTGGTGGTTACTGGTTGGTGGTTATTGGTTGGTGGTCATTGGTTACTGGTTGGTGGTTACTGGTTGGTGGTTACTGGTAACTGGTTGGTGGTTACTGGTTGGTGGTCATTGGTTACTGGTTGGTGGTTACTGGTTGGTGCTCACTAGTTAGTAGTTGGTGGTCACTGGTTACCGTTCACTGACCAGCCTGTGCTCGGCCTGTCATCCAGTCGCTGTCGCCGTCAGCTGGCGGCGCTGAACAAAGAGTGTCAGTTTGTGTTCCCCGCCGAGGGCGTGGATGAGGCCGCCGACATGGACCCGCCCATCGCCTACTACCAGCTGGACGACGACGGCGACGGCGTCTTCCCCCCGCTGGCGGTGAGAAATGAAGCATCATCATAAAATATCAGAGTTCTGACAGGACAGCTTTGAATGGTGCACAGGCTCCGCCCCCATTCGCACGACCACACGCCAGTGAGGGCGGAGTCAGATCTAAGACCAAACTTCTCTCCCAGGGTCCCACTCTCACTCCACCCCCCAACATGGGAGCTCCGCCTCCCTCATCTGGCTCCTCCTACAGGACACAGAGAGGCCCAGGGCCACTCCCCCCCGCAGCTCCGCCCAGGAACACCCCCGTGTGTTCGTCTGAGGAGGAGCAGGAGGACGCCAGCACCGTGGAGGACCAGGGTAGGACGCTCTGGACCAGAACCAGAACGCGGCGCTGAGCTCCTGACTGACCTTCTCTTGTGTTTCAGCCGACTTCCCTGAGGAGTTCGTCTACCTGGCTGCAGGTGAGTAACACCTGAACACCTGACGCTGACCAGACTCCGTGTGACTCACCTGTACCTGCAGATCAGGGCTACCCGCCCCCAGGTGTCTACCCAGCCACTGAGCAGTGCCCCACCCCGGTGAGTTACCTGACCTCTGACCTGAGCAGAGGCATAATCACCCCACAAACAAGTTGATGTTCCCTGTGCTCTTATTGTGAAAGGATGAGCAGGAAGGAGAACCAGCGGACTCTCCAGCGAGAGCAGAGATGAGCTACGCCTACACGCCTCAAGTAGGTGTGGCGCCGGCCCCCGATTGGCTGCCCTGGCGTCACTGACGGGGTGTTGCCTTTCAGGTGGTGAAGCCGCTGGCCGTCATGTGCTCCTCCCCCTCCTCTTCCTCCTCCTCCCCCTCCTCGCCATCGTCACGTGTTCCTGCAGTGGCTCACCTGCCGCCAGCCACACACACACAGACACGCTCGGGTAACGTCTGCACACACACACACACGCTCGGGTAACGTCTGCACACACACACACACACACACACGCTCGGGTAACGTCTGCACACACACACACACACACACACACACACACACACACACACACACACACGCGCGCTCAGGTAACGTCTGCACACACACACACACACACACACACACACACACACACACACACACGCGCTCAGGTAACGTCTGCACACACACACACACACACACACACACACACACACACACGCTCAGGTAACGTCTGCACACACACACACACACACGCTCGGGTAACGTCTGCACACACACACACACAGACACACACACACACGCTCAGGTAACGTCTGCACACACACACACACACAGACACACATGCTCAGGTAACGTCTGCACACACACACACACACACACACACTGAACCGTGTGTTTGTACTCAGTTGCCATGGCAATCCCGTCTGCCTCTCCCTGGTTGGTTAATGAGTTGGGTGAGATGCTCTGCCCTGTGGTGACTCCGCCCTCATACTCCTGTGACCCCAATGGCAACGATTTACCCAGAGGTCAGAGGTCGCCCACCACACACACTTCAGTCTGATCACGGGGGGAGGGGAGGGGGAGGTCATTTCAAATGATGTGTGTGTGTGTGTGTGTGTGTGTGTGTGTGTGTGTAGACTGCCGGGTCCTACAGTACTACTTCAACCTGGGGGTCCAGGTAAGAATTCTTTCCTGCAGGAGGGTGGTGGTTCTGTTCTCACTCGGTTTGTTCACGAGCCACCTGTAGGTCACCATGACAACGGTCTCTCAGCCACCCATCGGTCACCATGACAACGGTCTCTCAGCCACCTGTAGGTCACCATGACAACGGTTTCTCAGCCACCCATCGGTCACCATGACAACGGTCTCTCAGCCACCTGTAGGTCACCATGACAACGGTTTCTCAGCCACCCGTCGGTCACCATGACAACAGTCTCTCAGCCACCCGTCGGTCACCATGACAACAGTCTCTCAGCCACCCGTCGGTCACCATGACAACAGTCTCTCAGCCACCCGTCGGTCACCTTAACAACGGTCTTTCCGCCGGTGCTGACGGTCTCTCGTTGTCATGATGAGGGCGGCGGTGGGCGTGTGATGGCGTCTCGGCTGATTGGACGAGAGACGGTCGGCTGTAGCCTGTATGTGGGCGGGGCTTGTGTCTCGCCCCTCATCCGTGACGCCGCGTGTCTAGTTTATTTTGTGATGTGATGATGATGGGGGGGGCGACCCACGATGAAGAACCCGCTGACATCACCTCCTGCCCGTCCTGGTGTCGGTCAGGGGTTGTAACTATGGTAACGAGCTGATCAGCTGACTTGACATCTGTCGGTGGGCGGGTCTGTCACCGTGGGGAGGCATGTTCTGGGGCATCTGACGGTCTGGCACTCTGCCCCCCA
Source organism: Antennarius maculatus (assembly GCA_013358685.1). Lineage (NCBI taxonomy): Eukaryota > Metazoa > Chordata > Actinopteri > Lophiiformes > Antennariidae > Antennarius > Antennarius maculatus. The sequence continues at coordinate 171,715 of JABVMC010000031.1, forward strand.
GTGGTACCACCAGAGCTGCTGGCAGCAGCAACAGACCTACCCCACCAGCCCCCCGGAGACCCCCTACCCCTACCAGCACTACACCCCCTTCCTGAGCCAGGAGCCCCCCCTGCATGGTGAGACACCCTGATTGGCTGCTGGCAAGACGGCCCTTTCTGTGGTCGTGTTTGTCTCTGCCCCCCCTGTGACCCGGTCCTGGTCTTCTGCCCCCAGGTGCCCCCTTGTACCCCGAGATGGGCCGGGGGCCCCCCCAGGCCCCCCCGTCCCAGCCAGAGTCCAGCAGGACCGGAGACGGACCGACCAACAGCTGTGAGTCCTCCTGTTAGCATTAGCATTCAGGGCAGTCTGCCCTCATATGTTAACTGTCATTAGCATGTTAGCATACTAAGTTATCCTTATGTGGTGCCTCATTAGCATGTTAGCATATTCAAATCTAGTAGAACAAAAATCAATTTGTTTTCCCATCAGGCCCCTCCTCCCCAATGGAAGGCTCCTCCTCCATCATCCCTGCTCCAGGAAGCTCCACCCCCTCTTCTGCTCTTGTGTACACAGATCAGACGGCCCCGCCCCCTGTGTTGCACGTACCTTACGAAGCTCTGCCCCAGTCCACCTACCTGCCCTCTGCCTTCCCCCACCCCCCCCACCTTCCTCATCACTCCTCCTACCACCCCTGCGTCCCCCCCTCCCCCACCCACTGGGGGGGACTCCAGCCTGCTCCACGGGTTTATTGCCCCTCCGCCAATCCTGGTCACATGGTGGGGTATTTCACTGCCCCACCGCCCCACCTCACAACACACTACATCCCGCCCACTATCTGACCCCACCTCAGCAGGTAGCTTGTGGCTAATAGAAATGCTAATGTGAAGGTGAGACATAAGGGTTATGGTGTGTGTTGGCATGTTAGCATTAGCTTCACACTGAATGTTCACTAACATCTTTAAGGGTGAATTGTTAAACCTGCTGTTACCACGGCAACTGTTACTAAAGTGGAGTTAGCATAAGGTTTTGTTCAACGAGGGCGTGGTCAGTCCCTGTTTATGATGGGATGTATTTCAGTTGTTCACGGGTGTTTTTGTTCTGGAATAAAGTTTTCATCAGCAGAACGTTTGGGGGTCTTTAATGTCACATGACCTTCACGGGTCAGTGGAAGCAATCGCTTCTGACCTTTTGACCCACAAAGGTCACTCAGTTTTTACATGATTGCTTCCAGGTTCTATTGGCAGGCTAACGGGCTAATCTTAGGACGGCTAACAGTTGGGAGCCAGCAGGGGCCCCTGGGGGTCTCCACCGCGTCCCATCACAAGGTCTCAGGTGTGAGAAGGTCTAAGAACTGGCGCCAGCTGGGCCCTTCAGGTGGGAACAGGAAGCGTCGGGTACAGGAACTCCAGATGCTAACGGTCGAGGTGAATGAGTCCACTAGATGGTGTTGGTCGGCCGCCGTCTCCACCTGCTTCACTGTTTTCACTTCGTCCTGAAAAAAACAAACTTCTCAGCTCAACATCAGTTCTGAACCAGAACCAGCGTGATGTCACGTGACGCAGTCCCTGCAGCCAATCAGGTCACAGAACGAGGCTGCTGTCTCTGCTGCCCCCTGCAGGTAGGGTTACCGTAGCAACCAGCGACAACACTTCACGTTTTCCTTTATAAGATTCACCACATGCAAATCACAGACACGGATCAATAATCAGTAATCAATAGTCTACAGCCAATCACAGACGGTTCTGATGGGAACAGCGGAATTCAGCAGTGATGTCATCACACTGCAAACAGGCTTCTGCCTGGTTACTATAGCAACCAGCGCCTGTCTCAATGGAGAAACAGATGACACCAAATAATAGAAACGTCTGAGACCAGTCCAGACGACCCTGGAACGTCTCACCAGAACCACCAGGTGGCTCAGGTGGGCCCGCAGGTGGACCTGGACCCCTCAGGCAGGGGCCCACCTAAGGGTCCAGGTCCACCTGTGTAACCTGTCTCCACCTGGGGGGTCTGGTGCTGGAGGTTCTGGTCCAGACAGGAACAGGAACCTGGTGAGTCTGACAGTCTGAAGATGAGATAAGAGATGAAGGCCTCCATGTGGCCCCACCCCCGGCCCCGCCCCTCAGTCGGACCAGTCCTGGTCGTCGGGCTCGGACTCGTCCTCAGACTCGCTGTACTCCACGGCGATGCGCCGCGACAGGATGGTGGCCACGTCGTTTCCTGTGGGCTCGCGCTTCTTGGCCTCCTCCTGCTCCCGCTGCTCCTGAACCTTCCGGAGCTGGATCCCTGTGGGGGGGGGCAGAGGGTCAGCCACGGATCACTTCCTGTCTGGGACACTTCCTGTCCTCCAGAACCGACCTCGGCGGATGGCGGCCAGCAGGTCGCTCCTGGCGTCGTTCATCGGCACATTGGGACCCCCCAGCGGCTTCCTGCTCTCCGCAGGCGGGGGCGGGGCCGAGGCAGTAGGGGGCGGGGCCTGTCCAGGTCTCGAGGGGGAGGGCACGTAGTTCACCGGGGGAGGCGGGGGAGGGGAGGGGCTGTAGGGGCGTAAGAGGATGGCAGCACCTGGACACAAAACAGGTTAGGACACGCCCCCTCCACCCAATGTCCAATCAGCCGCCTGCACTGAGGACAACATCAGAAAACCGTTACCTTGGTTGCCAGCAGCAGGGTGCAGCTGCGTTGCCATGGCAGCAGTGTGGGTGGAGTTGGGGAATGCTGACATCATGAGAGGAGGGGGCGGCGGGGGGGGCCGGGGGGATCTGTTGGTCACTATGGAGACAGGTAGCGGTCAGCGCTCTGCATTGTGGGAGTATTTTGTCTGAAGGCTGTTTCAGCCAATCAGCAGACCTGGCTTCTTTGATGCTGTTGCTCCACGCTCCGTTCTGATTGGCTGAGCCTGCTGGTGGGTGGGGCTGGTGGTGCGGCTGGGCGCGGCCCAGAGAGTGTTGTCGGACCGGCGCCGCCCCCCCTGCAGAGGGGGTGGGTCGGAACACTCGGTCCAGAGACTGCGTCTGACCCGTCCCTCCGGTCGCCACGACGATGTGGTCCCTCGCATCATGGGACCGGGTGTGGTCACCTGACACCACGGACCTGCAGGGGGAGGAGCCATGCGGTCAGGGGGAGGAGCCACGCAGTCGGCAGCGTTCGGAGTGGAACGGGCCCCGCCCCCCTCACCTGTCGGGGGAGCCCTCAGAGGCGTGGCACGGGGACGGCGTGACACACGCCTCGGGGCGGAGCTCCTTGTCGTACGCCATTAGGTTCCACTCCTGACGGCGGTTCCTCGCCTTCCGGACCTGGAGGAGGAAGAAGAACCAGGAACAGAACCAGGAACAGAACCAGGAACAGAACCAGGAACAGAACCAGGAACAGAACCAGGCTCACCTTCTTCACCTCCCGACCAGAAGACTCCTCCCCCTTCTGCTCCTGCACAGGAAACAACAGAGGGTCACGCCTTTCACACAGGAAGTGATGTCACAGACAGACAGGTGGACACACCTTCTGCCGTCTCTTCTCCTTGCGTTTGTTCTCAGTGGCCTGAAGCATCTTCTCCCTCCAGAGGCTGAAGAAGTAGGACGGGTCTGTGTAGAACCTCAGGCCGTCCCTCTGGTCGTCCCTACACACACAGATACACACAGATATACACAGATATACACAGATATACACACAGATATACACAGATACACACAGATACACACAGATACACACAGATATACACAGATACACACAGATACACACAGATACACACAGATATACACAGATATACACAGATACACACAGATACACACAGATATACACAGATATACACAGATACACACAGATACACACAGATACACACAGATATACACAGATATACACAGATATACACAGATACACACAGATACACACAGATATACACAGATATACACAGATACACACAGATACACACAGATACACACAGATATACACAGATACACACAGATACACACAGATACACACAGATATACACAGATACACACAGATATACACAGATATACACAGATACACACAGATACACACAGATACACACAGATACACACAGATATACACAGATATACACAGATATACACAGATATACACAGATACACACAGATATACACACAGATACACACAGATATACACAGATATACACAGATATACACACAGATATACACAGATACACACAGATACACACAGATATACACAGATATACACAGATATACACACAGATATACACAGATACACACAGATACACACAGATATACACAGATATACACACAGATATACACAGATACACACAGATACACACAGATATACACAGATATACACAGATATACACAGATACACACAGATACACACAGATATACACAGATATACACAGATACACACAGATACACACAGATACACACAGATATACACACAGATATACACAGATATACACACAGATATACACAGATACACACAGATACACACAGATATACACAGATACACACAGATATACACAGATATACACAGATATACACACAGATATACACAGATACACACAGATACACACAGATACACACAGATATACACAGATACACACAGATATACACAGATATACACAGATATACACACAGATATACACAGATACACACAGATACACACAGATATACACAGATACACACAGATATACACAGATATACACAGATATACACACAGACATACACAGATACACACAGATACACACAGATATACACAGATACACACAGATACACACAGATATACACAGATACACACAGATATACACAGATATACACAGATATACACAGATATACACACAGATATACACAGATACACACAGATACACACAGATACACACAGATATACACAGATACACACAGATATACACAGATACACACAGATATACACAGATATACACAGATATACACAGATACACACAGATATACACAGATACACACAGATATACACAGATATACACAGATACACACAGATATACACAGATACACACAGATACACACAGATATACACAGATATACACAGATATACACAGATACACACAGATATACACAGATATACACAGATATACACACACAGATATACACAGATATACACAGATATACACACACAGATATACACAGATATACACAGATATACACACAGATATACACAGATACACACAGATATACACAGATATACACAGATATACACAGATATACACACACACAGATACACACAGATATACACAGATATACACAGATATACACAGATATACACAAACACAGATACACACAGATATACACAGATATACACAGATATACACACACACAGATACACACAGATACACACAGATATACACAGATATACACACAGATATACACACACACACACAGAGAAATATACACACACACACACAGATACACACACACACACACACACAGAAATATACACACACACGCAGATACACACACACACACACAGATATACACACAGATATACACACACACAGATATATACACACACACACACACACACACACAGATATATATACACACACACACACAGAGATACACACACACAGATATATACACACACACACACACAGATATACACACACACAGATATATACACACACACACACACACACAGATATATACACACACACACACACAGAGATACACACACACACACACACACACACACACACACACACACACAGAGACACACACACACACACAGACACACACACACACACAGACACACACACACACACAGACACACACACACAGACACACAGACACACACAGACACACACACACACACACACACACACACACACAGATATACACACACACAGAGATACACACACACACACACACACAGAGACACACACGCTCACACACACACTATTCAATGTGATGTCACCAGTGACATCATCTTCACCGTTGGCCTGCCCCACCCCTTGTCTTGGGCAGACGGAGGGACACGCCCACCTGTATGGCGTCAGGATGTTGAGGGGCGGCGGCTTGTCACACAGGTGATACATTTCCAGCACAGGGATGAGGATGGAGCTCCGTGACACCACCTGCTGGTCCTGGATGGTACTGCTCCGGAACGCCTTCCGCATGTTGATGTCCTGCAGGGACACTACAGCACCACCAGCACGTTACTACAGGTAGGACTACAGGTAGGACTACAGGTAGAGCTACAGGTAGGACTACAGGTAGGACTACAGGTAGGACTACAGGTAGAGCTACAGGTAGGACTACAGGTAGGACTACAGGTAGGACTACAGGTAGAGCTACAGGTAGGGCTACAGGTAGGACTACAGGTAGGACTACAGGTAGAGCTACAGGTAGAGCTACAGGTAGGACTACACGTAGGACTACAGGTAGGACTACAGGTAGAGCTACAGGTAGGACTACAGGTAGAGCTACAGGTAGGACTACACGTAGGACTACAGGTAGAGCTACAGGTAGAACTACAGGTAGAGCTACAGGTAGGACTACACGTAGGACTGCAGGTAGAGCTACAGGTAGGACTACAGGTAGAGCTACAGGTAGGACTACAGGTAGAGCTACAGGTAGGACTACAGGTAGAGCTACAGGTAGGGCTACAGGTAGTGCTGCAGGTAGGACTACAGTTAACACTACAGGTGGAGCTACAGGTAGGATTACGGGTAGGGCTACATGGATTGATTGTGGTTGATGATTAAATTATGGTTGCCAAGCAAAGGCTGATGGTGATGGGTAGATTGTGGTTGCCTAGCAACAGTGATGGGTTGATTTTGCTTGCCTAGCGACGATGATGGGTTTTTTGTGGTTGCCTAGCGACGGCGATGGGTTGTTTGTGGTTGCCTAGTGACGGTGATGCTGATGAGTTGATTGTTGTTGCCTGGTGACGGTGATGCTGATGAGTTGATTGTTGTTGCCTGGTGACGGTGATGCTGATTGGTTGATTGTCATTGCCTAGCAACGGTGACAGGTTGTTTTGGTTGCCTAGCGACAGTGATGGTGATGGGTTGAGTGTGGTTGCCTAGCACGGATGATGCTGATGGATTGTTTGTGGTTGCCTAGCGATGGTGATGGGTTGTTTGTGGTTGCCTAGCGACGGTGATGCTGATTGGCTGATCGTGGTTGCCTAGTGACAGTGATGGTTTGATCGTGGTTGCCTAGTGACGGTGATGGGTTGATTGTGGTTGCCTAGTGACCACAATCACTAGGCAACCTAGTGATTGGTTGCCTAGCGATTGTGGCAACCTAGTGTGGTTGCCTAGTGACGGTAATGGGTTGATTATGGTTGCCTAGTGACGGTGCTGCTGATTGGCTGATCGTGGTTGCCTAGTGACGGTGATGGTTTGATCGTGGTTGCCTAGTGACGGTGATGTTTTGAATGTGGTTGCCTAGTGACGGTGATGCTGATGGGCTGATCGTGGTTGCCTAGTGACAATGATGGTTTGATTGTGGTTGCCTAGTGACGGTGATGCTGACGGGCTGATCGTGGTTGCCTAGCGACGGTGGTGCTGATGCTGACCTTCCTCCACGGTGGAGTCCAGCTGCGTCACCTTGACGGCCAGCAGGTCGACCCGCTCCTGCAGGCTGCTCATCCTCAGGGAGAAGCTGTTGGCCTCCAGGAACAGCTCCGCAAAGATGTCCTCTGCATGACGACCTGCCCAAACACGCGTCACATGACGGGGCATCAGCCCCGAGGTGGCGAGCCGTCGCCGTGGAAACACTGGTCTGAGGTCACAGCATCATTTGTGTTGTTGTCATGGCGATCCTACTGGGTTGTGAACTTAGATAAAATATTGTTAGTCCTTTTATTGTTGTCCGTGGTAACCACGGTAACTCTGGGAAACACTGTACTTTATCAATGTGACATAACTCCTCTGATTGTTCTGATAACGGAGCTTTAGCTTAGTTAACAATTATCTTAGAACTGATGCATCCTGTGACCCACAAACAGAGCTAGAACTGTAACCATGGCAACCGTGGTCACTCACTGAGTCCTCCCAGCTGTTTGATGACGGCGGCTAGCGTGCTGTTGGTGACACACTCCAGCTCACTTGCGACCCCATCAGGCAGGGCGCCGCGGCACAGGTGTCTGGGATCGATGATCCGCTTCACCAGAGGCATGGCACACCTGGACTGGGAGGAACCCCCCCCCCCAGAACCATCAGGTCATGTGACCGCAGCACCCGCTGCACAGCACCCACTGCAGAGCACCCACTGCACAGCACTGCACAGCACCCACTGTACAGCACCCACTGCACACCAATGCACAGCACCCACTGCAGAGCACCCACTGCACAGCACTGCACAGCACCCACTGTACAGCACCCACTGCACACCAATGCACAGCACCCACTGCAGAGCACCCACTGCACAGCACTGCACAGCACCCACTGCACAGCACCCACTGTACAGCACCCACTGCACAGCACCCACTGTACAGCACCCACTGCACAGCATTGCACAGCACTGTACAGCAGAACCCACTACACGGCACCAACTGGACACCACTGCACAGCTTCCACTGCAAAGCACTGCACTGCACCCACTGCACAGCACCCACTGCACAGCACTGTACAGCACCCACTGCACAGCACCCACTGCACAGCTTCCACTGAAGCCAACGCTGTAGGTGACTTCACCCTTTGATGACATCATCTGATGACAAAATCTTCTGCCGGTGTCTCCTCACTTCAGAGCTCCTGTATGATGGTAACCATAGAAACGAGCTGCAGGCTGACAAATGGGAACCATCCATCCATCATCCATCCAACATCCATCAATCATCAATCTTCACCTACACTCAGGTGAGGTGGTGCTGATGCTACAAGCTACACTTAAAAATAGGCTAATGTGACTAATACTAATGTCGCTAATGCTAATGTGGCTAATACTAATGTGGCTACCATTGTCCTCTTCTAATGGTAGCAGCTGGGGTGAGATTGGGCTCGATGCTGCAGCTGTGTTCAAGTCACACACACACACACACACACACACACACACACACACACACACACACACACACACACACACACACACAACAGAGAAGACTGCTGTGTGTGTGTGTGTGTGTGTGTGTGTGTGTGTGTGTGTGTGTGTGTGTGTGTGTGTGTGTGTGTGTGTGTGACGCTTATTGGTTATCACCTGATCAAACACATCAGGGTATATCTGCTCTTACCGCCGTTGACGTCATCGCCGGTGATGACAGCTATCGGATGAGCTCGCGCCCCGCTGGAGATCTTAATCACATGTCATCATCAACCGATCAGAGATCGATGGGACTCACCGCACGATGAACCCGTTCAGGTCCGGATCTGTTGCCTCCCGGTCCGGGTTCGTCCGTCACGGAGAGGCGAACAGCGGGAGGAGGGGGGGGGGGCGCCGCTGACGCTCGGAGCAGCTCGGCTTCTGTCGGAGCAACTCGGTCCGTCACCATGGAGACCAGAGGAACGTGTGAGACGGTTCTGATCCGACAAGACGCGATTTAATGCGGTCGCTTACCGGGAAACGACAGGTTTGGATTGAAGCCCTGAGGTTTGTCTGTCAGGCTGGTATCACCAGCTTCCACCAATCAGGGAGCAGCGCCTGCGAGACAAGACTCAGGGCTCAACCTCAGTTCTGTCTGATGGGTTTTTTCTGATTTTTCTAAACCGTTTGTCATAACTGGACTAGACCGGACCGAACTGTACTAGACCGAACCGGACAGGACTGGACTGGACCCGACTAGACCGGATCAAACCGGACTGGACTGGACCGAACTGGACAAAACTGGACCTGACCGAACCGGACTGGACCAGAGCCGTGGAGACGATTCCCTGACCCCTGAGGTGTGGAGAACACAGGAACCATCAGGATCAGAAGCCTGGATCTCTTCTGTTGAGGTTCTGACCCAAAGGACGGACAAACCAGAACCAAAGAACCGACAGACTGGAGTTCTGACTTTATTGGACCTGAAACAAAATGAACCAGAAACGTTTGGATAGTCTGATCATCACAGGTGTTGCTCCAGCGGGTTTTGATCCAGTGGGTTTTGATCCAGCGGGTGTTGATCCAGCGGGTTTTGATCCAGCGGGTGTTGATCCACGGAACACGGGAGGGAACACGGGTGGGAACACGGGTGGGAACACAGGTGGGAACACAGGAGGGAACATGGGTGGGAACACAGGTGGGAACACGGGTGGGAACACAGGTGGGAACACAGGAGGGAACATGGGTGGGAACACAGGTGGGAACACGGGTGGGAACACGGGAGGGAACACGGGAGGGAACACAGGTGGGAACACGGGTGGGAACACAGGTGGGAACACAGGTGGGAACACGGGTGGGAACACAGGTGGGAACACGGGTGGGAACACAGGTGGGAACACGGGAGGGAACTCAGGTGGGAACACGGGTGGGAACACAGGTGGGAACACGGGAGGGAACACAGGTGGGAACACGGGTGGGAACACAGGTGGGAACACAGGTGGGAACACGGGTGGGAACACGGGTGGGAACACGGGAGAGAACACGGGTGGGAACACGGGTGGGAACACAGGTGGGAACACGGGTGGGAACACAGGTGGGAACACGGGTGGGAACACGGGAGAGAACACGGGTGGGAACACAGGTGGGAACACGGGTGGGAACACAGGTAGGAACACGGGTGGGAACACAGGAGGGAACATGGGTGGGAACACAGGTGGGAACACGGGTGGGAACACGGGAGGGAACACGGGAGGGAACACGGGAGAGAACACGGGTGGGAACACAGGTGGGAACACGGGGGGGAACACGGGTGGGAACACAGGAGGGAACACGGATGGGAACACAGGAGGGAACACGGGTGGGAACACGGGTGGGAACACAGGTGGGAACACGGGTGGGAACACGGGTGGGAACACAGGAGGGAACATGGGTGGGAACACAGGAGGGAACACGGGTGGGAACACGGGTGGGAACACGGGTGGGAACACAGGTGGGAACACGGGTGGGAACACGGGTGGGAACACAGGAGGGAACATGGATGGGAACACAGGAGGGAACACGGGTGGGAACACGGGTGGGAACACGGGAGAGAACACGGGTGGGAACACAGGAGGGAACATGGATGGGAACACAGGTGGGAACACAGGTGGGAACACAGGAGGGAACACAGGTGGGAACACGGTTGGGAACACGGGTGGGAACACGGGTGGGAACACAGGAGGGAACACGGGAGGGAACACGGGAGAGAACACGGGTGGGAACACGGGAGAGAACACGGGTGGGAACACAGGTGGGAACACGGGTGGGAACACGGGTGGGAACACAGGAGGGAACACAGGAGGGAACATGGGTGGGAACACGGGTGGGAACACAGGTGGGAACACAGGAGGGAACACGGGAGAGAACACGGGTGGGAACACAAGAGGGAACACGGGAGAGAACACGGGTGGGAACACAGGAGGGAACATGGATGGGAACACAGGAGGGAACATGGATGGGAACACGGGAGGGAACACGGGAGAGAACACGGGTGGGAACACAGGAGGGAACATGGATGGGAACACGGGTGGGAACACAGGTGGGAACACGGGTGGGAACACGGGAGGGAACACGGGAGAGAACACGGGTGGGAACACGGGTGGGAACACAGGTGGGAACACAGGTGGGAACACGGGAGGGAACACGGGAGGGAACACGGGAGAGAACACGGGTGGGAACACGGGTGGGAACACAGGAGGGAACACTGGTGGGAACACGGGTGGGAACACGGGTGGGAACACGGGAGAGAACACGGGTGGGAACACGGGTGGGAACACAGGAGGGAACACAGGTGGGAACACGGCTGGGAACACGGGAGGGAACACGGGAGAGAACACGGGTGGGAACACAGGTGGGGTATTGATTAGCTCTGATTGATTTCCTGCTATGAGATTTCTATGAGGACAACAAAATGCTTCTCCAGTTGATAGCATTAGCGTTAGCTGCGTCTGTCCCACCTGCTCCAGGTGAGTTCTTCAAAATCTCTCACATTCACAGTCCAAACCTTCCTCAGAGGGGCGGGGCGTGTCCACGTGGAGCACCTCCTTGTTGGGGGGCGACGGCATGCGAGCGCCGCCTCCCGCCCCGCCCTCGGGGCTCTGGTCTGTTTCAGGAAATTTTCCGGGCGAGTACTTCCTGTCCGTGTGCTTCAGAGGAGCTGTGAGTTTGGCTCTGCCCCCTGGGAGGCGTCGCCCGTGGCCCTCGGCCTTGGGCTTGATGTGCTTGAGCCTGACGGTGTCTTTGGCGTCCGGGGAACACAGCAGCAGGACGGACACGTCTCTACGGAACTTGGAGCTGAGTCCGAAGTAGATGAGGGGGTTGTAGAAGCTGGCTGACTTGGCGAAGAGGCGGGTGAAGATGCTGGTGAGGTTGGGCACGTGGTGGCCCCAGGCCGACCACAGGGACACCACGGCGTAGGGGGACCACGCCAGGATGAACGCCGTGCATATCACGATGGAAACCTGCAGAAGACTGGTGGTTAGTGACTTGCAGACCAGCAGGGGGCGCCGGGGGTTCGGACCGGCAGACCAGCAGACTCACGATGGTCACGTCTCGCTCCATCTTCCTCTGGCGCTCCGTCAGCTCCGCCCCCGCGGATAGGGCGTGGCCCTTCTTCACTGTGTTGATGATGGAGACGTAGCAGAAGAGCATGATGAGCACCGGCAGGAAGAAGCAGGCCGTGAAGATGGAGACGATGTAGGACCTGTGGGCGCTGGAGCGGGTCGCCTGAGCCCAGTCGATCTCACAGGTCCCGTAGCCCCGATCTGCAGAGGGGACCGGAGGGGTCAGAGGTCACGGATGAGAGATGTTAGGGTAGAAGGTTAGGAGTTGCTAGATGGTGGAGGAGTGCTGGGGCATTTGGACCTGTGTAGCTGCCCCAGCCCAGCAGCGGCGCCACAGACCAGAACCCAGCCGTGACCCAGATGAGCAGCAGGCAAACGGACACGCTGGTCCTGGTGATGTGATGAGCTGAAACACAACATCCAACCTTCACCTGTCTGTGTGCAGCGACCCCGCCCCTTTCTGGTGCTGGGGGGCCCCCCTCAGCAGCTGGACCCTAACCCAGCAAACAGGAAGCTGACCTCTGTTGGGGTGACATCCTCTGACGTAGCGCGTCACACTGATCATGGTCAGGGTGTTGATGCTGCTCAGACCGAACACCAGCGTGAAGAAGCCGTCCACCTGAGGAGACGGCAGGGGTCACGTCACCATAGAAATGACACGAAAACCCTGACTCTGAACCCTGACCCTAACCATAAACCCGATCCTAACCCTAAACCTGACCCTAACCCCAACCCTAAACCCTTAACCCTACCCAAAACCTAACCCTAAACCCTCACCCTAAACCCAACCCTAACCCTAACCCCGCGCTAAACTCGACCCTAACCATAAACCCTACCCTAAACCCAACCGAAAACCTAACACTAAACCCTAAACCCGATCCTAAACCCAACCCTAGGGTTAAGGTCAGGTACCTCACAGGTCCAGATAGAGATGAGGGTCAGGGTTGGGGTCAGGGTTAGGGTCAGGTACCTCACAGGTCCAGATGGAGATGAGGGTCAGGGTTAGGGTCAGGGTCAGGATCAGGTACCTCACAGGTCCAGATGGAGATGAGGGTCAGGGTTAGGGTCAGGGTCAGGATCAGGTACCTCACAGATCCAGATGGAGATGAGGGTCAGGGTTAGGGTCAGGGCCAGGATCAGGTACCTCACAGGTCCAGATGGAGATGAGGGTCAGGGTCAGGGTTAGGGTCAGGGTCAGGATCAGGTACCTCACAGGACCAGATGGAGATGAGGGTCAGGGTCAGGGTCAGGATCAGGTACCTCACAGGTCCAGATGGAGATGAGGGTCAGGGTTAGGGTCAGGGTCAGGGTCAGGGTTAGGGTTGGGGTCAGGGTCAGGGTCAGGGTCAGGGTCAGGATCAGGTACCTCACAGGTCCAGATGGAGTTGAGGGTCAGGGTTAGGGTCAGGGTCAGGATCAGGTACCTCACAGGTCCAGATGGAGATGAGGGTCAGGGTTAGGGTTAGGGTCAGGGTCAGGATCAGGTACCTCACAGGTCCAGATGGAGATGAGGGTCAGGGTTAGGGTCAGGGTCAGGATCAGGTACCTCACAGGTCCAGATGGAGATGAGGGTCAGGGTCAGGATCAGGTACCTCACAGGACCAGATGGAGATGAGGGTCAGGGTTAGGGTCAGGATCAGGTACCTCACAGGTCCAGATGGAGATGAGGGTCAGGGTTAGGGTCAGGGTCAGGGTCAGGGTTAGGGTTAGGGTTAGGGTCAGGGTCAGGATCAGGTACCTCACAGGTCCAGATGGAGATGAGGGTCAGGGTTAGGGTCAGGGTCAGGGTCAGGATCAGGTACCTCACAGGTCCAGATGGAGATGAGGGTCAGGGTTAGGGTCAGGGTCAGGGTCAGGGTTAGGGTTGGGGTCAGGGTCAGGGTCAGGGTCAGGGTCAGGATCAGGTACCTAACAGGTCCAGATGGAGATGAGGGTCAGGGTTAGGGTCAGGGTCAGGATCAGGTACCTCACAGGTCCAGATGGAGATGAGGGTCAGGGTTAGGGTTAGGGTCAGGGTCAGGATCAGGTACCTCACAGGTCCAGTTGGAGATGAGGGTCAGGGTTAGGGTTAGGGTCAGGGTCAGGATCAAGTACCTCACAGGTCCAGATGGAGATGAGGGTCAGGGTTAGGGTTAGGGTCAGGGTCAGGATCAGGTACCTCACAGGTCCAGATGGAGATGAGGGTCAGGGTCAGGGTCAGGGTCAGGATCAGGTACCTCACAGGTCCAGATGGAGATGAGGGTCAGGGTTAGGGTCAGGGTCAGGGTCAGGATCAGGTACCTCACAGGTCCAGATGGAGATGAGGGTCAGGGTTAGGGTTAGGGTCAGGGTCAGGATCAGGTACCTCACAGGTCCAGATGGAGATGAGGGTCAGGGTTAGGGTCAGGGTCAGGATCAGGTACCTCACAGGTCCAGATGGAGATGAGGGTCAGGGTTAGGGTCAGGGTCAGGGTCAGGATCAGGTACCTCACAGGTCCAGATGGAGATGAGGGTCAGGGTTAGGGTTAGGGTCATGGTCAGGATCAGGTACCTCACAGGTCCAGATGGAGATGAGGGTCAGGGTTAGGGTCAGGGTCAGGATCAGGTACCTCACAGGTCCAGATGGAGATGAGGGTCAGGGTTAGGGTCAGGGTCAGGATCAGGTACCTCACAGGTCCAGATGGAGATGAGGGTCAGGGTTAGGGTCAGGGTCAGGGTCAGGATCAGGTACCTCACAGGTCCAGATGGAGATGAGGGTCAGGGTTAGGGTCAGGGTCAGGATCAGGTACCTCACAGGTCCAGATGGAGATGAGGGTCAGGGTTAGGGTCAGGGTCAGGATCAGGTACCTCACAGGTCCAGATGGAGATGAGGTAGCCGCTGTCCTGGAAGACGTTGAAGATCTCGATGATGCCTCTGGAATAGCCAAACACGGAGATGCTGGCGTCAG
The DNA here is from genome assembly GCA_013358685.1 of Antennarius maculatus. Taxonomy (NCBI): domain Eukaryota; kingdom Metazoa; phylum Chordata; class Actinopteri; order Lophiiformes; family Antennariidae; genus Antennarius; species Antennarius maculatus. The sequence goes on from JABVMC010000031.1 coordinate 187,198, forward strand.
AGACGGCCAGGTTAAAGGTCAGGTAGTCGGTGGGCTGGAGCGCCGCCCTCTGACGGAACAGGACGAAGAGGACGACGCTGTTCCCGAACCAGGACAGCCAGCCTGGGGGGGGAGATTAGCATCACTAGCCTCACTAGCACTGCGTTTCCATGTGAATGCCAAAGGATGTTTGGCGGTGTGTGTACCCACCCAGCAGCAGGAGGTAGACCCCGATGATGGTCTCTCCCTGGTCTGACAGGGGAGGGTCTCTGCCCCCCCCCCAGAGTGAAGCTGTTGTTCCTCCAGGGGGGGCCGGTGGCGGCGGCTGAGCTGCTCTCAGACATGATGGTGGCACCAATGACTGAGGAGAGGCTCCAGGACGCCTGTCCTTAATCTTGGACAAATAAAGATCCTGATCCGGGTCCAGACCAGACGCCTGATCCGGGTCCAGATCAGACCGGCTTAGGCTGGCTGACTGATGACGTCATGAACACTCAGAAGGGGGGAGGTCACGAGACCAGGTGTCAGTTCAGCAGTACCAGTCAAGTTAACATGCTGAGTGTTGGTGCCCTCTAGTGGTGACACCAGTGTACCAGTGAACAGTGTCCGCCTGGCCCCCCAGGCCCTCCAGGCCCTCCAGGCCCTCCTGGCCCCCCAGGCCCTCCAGATCCTCTGTTTGTTTGTTCGTTTATTGAAGGTTATTCTATGTTCTAACACTGGGTTAACAAACAGCTGTTTGTTTGTTTGTTTGTTTGTTTATTGAAGGTTATTCTATGTTCTAACACTGGGTTAACAAACAGCTGTTTGTTTGTGTGTTTGTTTGTTTATTGAAGGTTATTCTATGTTCTAAAACTGGGTTAACAAACAGCTGTTTGTTTGTGTGTTTGTTTGTTTATTGAAGGTTATTCTATGTTCTAAAACTGGGTTAACAAACAGCTGTTTGTTTGTTTGTGTGTTTATTGAAGGTTATTCTATGTTCTAAAACTGGGTTAACAAACAGCTGTTTGTTTGTGTGTTTGTTTGTTTATTGAAGGTTATTCTATGTTCTAAAACTGGGTTAACAAACAGCTGTTTGTTTGTTTGTTTGTTTATTGAAGGTTATTCTATGTTCTAACACTGGGTTAACAAACAGCTGTTTGTTTGTGTGTTTGTGTGTTTATTGAAGGTTATTCTATGTTCTAACACTGGGTTAACAAACAGCTGTTTGTTTGTGTGTTTGTGTGTTTATTGAAGGTTATTCTATGTTCTAACACTGGGTTAACAAACAGCTGTTTGTTTGTGTGTTTGTTTGTTTATTGAAGGTTATTCTATGTTCTAACACTGGGTTAACAAACAGCTGTTTGTTTGTGTGTTTGTGTGTTTATTGAAGGTTATTCTATGTTCTAACACTGGGTTAACAAACAGCTGTTTGTTTGTTTGTTTATTGAAGGTTAATCTATGTTCTAACACTGGGTTAACAAACAGCTGTTTGTTTGTGTGTTTGTTTGTTTATTGAAGGTTATTCTATGTTCTAACACTGGGTTAACAAACAGCTGTTTGTTTGTGTGTTTGTTTGTTTATTGAAGGTTATTCTATGTTCTAAAACTGGGTTAACAAACAGCTGTTTGTTTGTGTGTTTGTGTGTTTATTGAAGGTTATTCTATGTTCTAACACTGGGTTAACAAACAGCTGTTTGTTTGTGTGTTTGTGTGTTTATTGAAGGTTATTCTATGTTCTAACACTGGGTTAACAAACAGCTGTTTGTTTGTGTGTTTGTTTGTTTATTGAAGGTTATTCTATGTTCTAACACTGGGTTAACAAACAGCTGTTTGTTTGTGTGTTTGTGTGTTTATTGAAGGTTATTCTATGTTCTAAAACTGGGTTAACAAACAGCTGTTTGTTTGTGTGTTTGTTTGTTTATTGAAGGTTATTCTATGTTCTAACACTGGGTTAACAAACAGCTGTTTGTTTGTGTGTTTGTGTGTTTATTGAAGGTTATTCTATGTTCTAACACTGGGTTAACAAACAGCTGTTTGTTTGTGTGTTTGTTTGTTTATTGAAGGTTATTCTATGTTCTAACACGCAGCTGATTTGTGTTGGTGTGTTTTGTTTTCTTTGTCTTTCTGTTTATGAACGTTTGGAAAAATAGATGATTGGGGGGAGGGGCAGAGCGAATGACGTCAACACGTACGCCAGCGCTAACGACGTGCGCCCTGCGCGCGGCACGTGCGACGCTCCGCCTTTCTTTCCGCGATAGCCGCTAGCCGAGCGGAGCGTTACCGGATTCTCGCTGCGTGTCGCTGTATTTCGAGCCGGAGAACGATGGCTGCTGCCGGGACGCAGGGCAGGAAGAGGCTCCTGAGAGAGGAGGACATGACCAAGGTGGAGTTTGAGACCAGCGAGGAAGTGGACGTTACCCCCACCTTCGACACGATGGGCCTCCGAGAGGACCTGCTGCGGGGCATCTACGCCTACGGTAGGCCGGGGATGTGTGCGGCCTTCAGGGCGGGAGCCGCAGCTAGCGGGGCAGCGCCCGGGTGAAGGAGAGCAGCTAGCGGGGCAGCGCCCGGGTGAAGGAGAGGGATCCGATCCGCGGGTTTGGCAGATTTAACCTCGTGACGTGATGGTCAGTGAAGTAGAACAGATGACGTCGTTAGCGCGTTTCCTGCGGAGCTAGCCTGTTGGGCTAGCGGCTAACGAGCCGTTCGTTAGCTAGCATCTAAAGAACATGTTTTGACTGGCTGCTCACTCCCATGTGATTTTGACGTCATTTAGTGCGTAGCGTCCTGTTTTAATGTGTTTAGACGTTTTACTACGTCAGTTCAGACACGGTGGCTTTTAACTAAAAGCGGGAAATTGTCTGAAAATGCCCGGGACGAACAGAAGCCCCTCACGGCGATAGATTAGATTCGTTCCCGGTTCTTGGAGCGTTATCTTAAAGGAAAACTTTGATGGAACAGAGAACAAAACCACCTGGGAGGTTAAACTAGAACCCATGACCTGCAGCAGCTTTACAGGCACACACACATTCAAACACTTGTGTGTACAGTATGAAAACGCCACAAGACCGTGACGTAGCCATGACGACGGCTGTGACACCAGTGTTTTTACACTGCTCTGTCTGGTAACGGATCAGGGTGGTCATCAGGACCGCCTGTGTTTACAAACCGGTGGCGCTGCTCCGCTCCAGGATGTGATGTCACACAGTTTCCCTCCAGCTGAGGGGGCGTGGTCTCGAGCTTTGTCACATGGTCATCCTGGAGCCTGAGGTGGTGACACAACAGGTTTACCGTTCAGATGACGCCAGCAGTGTCATTAAAATGGCTGACTGCTGGTCATGTGACCATGCTCACGTGAGCGGATGGCTGTGTCTTTCAGGGTTTGAGAAGCCGTCGGCGATCCAGCAGCGAGCCATCAAGCAGATCATCAAAGGCAGAGACGTCATCGCCCAGTAAGACCCGCCTCAGCTGGTCTACAGTGGATTACAGTGGTCTACAGTGATCTACGGTGGATTACAGTGGTCTACAGTGATCTACAGTGGATTACAGTGGTCTACAGTGATCTACAGTGGATTACAGTGATCTACGGTGGATTACAGTGGTCTACAGTGATCTACAGTGGATTACAGTGATCTACAGTGGATTACAGTGGTCTACAGTGATCTACAGTGGATTACAGTGATCTACGGTGGATTACAGTGGTCTACAGTGATCTACGGTGGATTACAGTGGTCTACAGTGATCTACAGTGGATTACAGTGGTCTACAGTGATCTACGGTGGATTACAGTGGTCTACAGTGATCTACAGTGGATTACAGTGATCTACAGTGATCTACGGTGGATTACAGTGGTCTACAGTGATCTACGGTGGATTACAGTGGTCTACAGTGATCTACGGTGGATTACAGTGGTCTACAGTGATCTATGGTGGATTACAGTGGTCTACAGTGGTCTACAGTGATCTACGGTGGATTACAGTGGTCTACAGTGGATTACAGTGATCTACAGTGGATTACAGTGATCTACGGTGGATTACAGTGGTCTACAGTGATCTACAGTGGATTACAGTGGTCTACAGTGATCTACGGTGGATTATAGTGGTCTACAGTGATCTACAGTAGATTAGTGGTCTACAGTGGATTACAGTGGTCTACAGTGATCTACAGTGGATTACAGTGGTCTACAGTGATCTACAGTGGATTACAGTGGTCTACAGTGATCTACGGTGGATTACAGTGGTCTACAGTGATCTACAGTAGATTAGTGGTCTACAGTGGATTACAGTGATCTACAGTGGATTACAGTGGTCTACAGTGGGCTCTAACTGCTCTCCTCTCCTCAGGTCTCAGTCAGGAACGGGAAAGACGGCCACCTTCTGCGTGTCTGTCCTGCAGTGTCTGGACATCCAGGTCCGGCTGGGGTCACACGGGGTCACATGACACCTCACACCGGAACAGGTGTTCACCCCCCTGCGTGTGTTTCCATTCCACAGGTCAGGGAGACCCAGGCTCTGATCCTCGCCCCCACCAGGGAGTTGGCAGGACAGATTCAGAAGGTAGCTCCGCCCACACGGCCCCAGCCTGCCTGTGGCTGCTGAGGGGCGGGGTCTGATGGTGTCGTCCCTCCTCAGGTGCTGCTGGCTCTGGGGGACTACATGAACGTCCAGTGCCATGCCTGCATCGGGGGCACCAACGTGGGCGAGGACATCCGCAAGCTGGACTACGGGCAGCACGTGGTGGCGGGAACGCCCGGCCGGGTGTTCGGTGAGTGGAACCCCACGTGTGTGTGACATGTGACGGACGACAGGCAGGGGACACCCCAGACACGTCGCCAGCAGTCAACAGCCACTCATCTAAATATGTAGAACACGAGTGAGACCTGAGGTCATGAGGTGACCTCACAAAGGGAACGGGGGGGTGCTAGGGGCAGGGCCTCACACGGCGGTTCTGGAGTTGTTCTAGGGGCGGCGCTTCACACAGCTGTTCTGGGGGCGGGGCTTCTGGCCTGACAGTGTCTTTGTGCAGACATGATTCGCCGCAGGAGCCTGAGGACGCGGGCCATCAAGATGCTGGTTCTGGACGAGGCCGACGAGATGCTCAACAAAGGTGAGTGGGAGTGGGTGTGGCCTATAGGGCTGCGGTTGTACCACGTGGGCGGGGCCTAACGGGGTTCCCGTTCTTTAGGTTTTAAGGAGCAGATCTACGATGTGTACCGGTACCTGCCCCCCGCCACACAGGTGGTGCTGATCAGCGCCACGCTGCCCCACGAGATCCTGGAGATGACCAACAAGTTCATGACCGACCCCATCCGCATCCTGGTCAAACGGTGAGTGGCGTCCCGCCGAGGCCCCGCCTGCCTCTCGGGCCGGGCCTGACGGCCCTGAACGTGTCCCCCCCCCAGTGACGAGTTGACCCTGGAGGGCATCAAGCAGTTCTTCGTGGCCGTGGAGAGGGAGGAGTGGAAGTTCGACACGCTGTGTGACCTCTACGACACGCTGACCATCACACAGGCCGTCATCTTCTGCAACACCAAGAGGAAGGTGGGACACGCCCCCGGCGCCGGCCACACCCCCTGATCCATGAGCAATCTGTTTATCCAATCCAGTAACTAATCAATAACCATGGTGGGCCTGGGGTCCCATGGTTGGTCTGGGGTCACATGGTTGGCCTGGGGTCACTTGGTGGGTCTGGGGTCACATGGTGGGTCTGGGGTCACATGGTGGGCCTGGGGTCAAATGGTGGGCCTGGGGTCAAATGGTGGGTCTGGGGTCACATGGTGGGTCTGGGGTCACTTGGTGGGCCTGGGGTCACATGGTGGGTCTGGGGTCACATGGTGGGCCTGGGGTCAAATGGTGGGTCTGGGGTCAAATGGTGGGTCTGGGGTCACTTGGTGGGCCTGGGGTCACATGGTGGGTCTGGGCTCAAATGGTGTGTTTGGGGTCACATGTTCCTGTGCTGCAGGTTGATTGGCTGACAGAGAAGATGCGTGAGGCCAACTTCACCGTTTCGTCCATGCATGGAGACATGCCCCAGAAGGAGAGGGAGTCCATCATGAAGGAGTTCCGCTCAGGGGCCAGGTAGGACCAGTGGGACCAGTAGGTCCAGTAGGACGTGATGATGGTTCTGGTTTGTTGCCGTGGTGACGGGAGCTTCTTTGTTCTCAGTCGGGTTCTGATCTCCACGGATGTTTGGGCTCGAGGCCTCGACGTTCCACAGGTGTCTCTGATCATCAACTACGACCTGCCCAACAACAGAGAGCTGTACATCCACCGGTACGTATCCCTCCACACAAACTAGTACATCCACCGCTACGTATCCCTCCACACAAACTAGTACATCCACCGCTACGTATCCCTCCACACAAACTAGTCCATCCACCAGTACGTATCCCTCCACACAAACTAGTACATCCACCGCTACGTATCCCTCCACACAAACTAGTACATCCACCGCTACGTATCCCTCCACACAAACTAGTACATCCACTGATACGTATCCCTCCACACAAACTAGTACATCCACTGATACGTATCCCTCCACACAAACTAGTACATCCACCGGTACGTATCCCTCCACACAAACTAGTACATCCACCGGTACGTATCCCTCCACACAAACTAGTACATCCACCGGTACGTATCCCTCCACACAAACTAGTACATCCACCGGTACGTATCCCTCCACACAAACTAGTACATCCACTTCTACGTATCCCTCCACACAAACTAGTACATCCACCGGTACGTATCCCTCCACACAAACTAGTACATCCACTGATACGTATCCCTCCACACAAACTAGTCCATCCACTGATACGTATCCCTCCACACAAACTAGTACATCCACCGGTACGTATCCCTCCACACAAACTAGTACATCCACCGGTACGTATCCCTCCACACAAACTAGTACATCCACCGGTACGTATCCCTCCACACAAACTAGTACATCCACCGGTACGTATCCCTCCACACAAACTAGTACATCCACCGCTACGTATCCCTCCACACAAACTAGTACATCCACCGGTACGTATCCCTCCACACAAACTAGTACATCCACTGATACGTATCCCTCCACACAAACTAGTCCATCCACTGATACGTATCCCTCCACACAAACTAGTACATCCACCGGTACGTATCCCTCCACACAAACTAGTACATCCACCGGTACGTATCCCTCCACACAAACTAGTACATCCACCGGTACGTATCCCTCCACACAAACTAGTACATCCACCGCTACGTATCCCTCCACACAAACTAGTACATCCACCGGTACGTATCCCTCCACACAAACTAGTACATCCACCGCTACGTATCCCTCCACACAAACTAGTACATCCACCGCTACGTATCCCTCCACACAAACTAGTACATCCACCGCTACGTATCCCTCCACACAAACTAGTACATCCACATCCATCATTGGACTGATGCGGTGACCTGATCTCTTCCAGGATTGGTCGTTCCGGTCGTTATGGTCGTAAGGGCGTGGCCATCAACTTTGTGAAGAACGATGACATCAGGATCCTGCGGGACATCGAGCAGTACTACTCCACCCAGATCGACGAGATGCCCATGAACGGTAGGGGGCGACCCGCTGCACGCTCACAGCCAATCAGGATGTGTTCTGTTGTTCTGTTCGCGGTGGTGTCTGTGAGGCTAGCAGATGTTAGCCATCTAGCATAAAGTGATGATTGGCTGCTGACTTCCTGTTCTCTCTTTGCAGTGGCTGATCTGATCTGATGGCGTCTGGACCGTCACACCTGAGCCCCGCCCCTCCAACTTTTTATTTCCTGTTTTTCAATAGTTTAAGTGTCTCTTGTTTCGACTAAAATGTCCAGGTTTGGTTTTGTAAATAAAGTTTTGTGCTTCCAGATGGTGGCCAACATTCAACCGTCTTCTGTTAAAGCTCCTCCCAAACACACACACACACACACACACACACACACACAGCGCCACTGGTTCTTCTGTGGTCCATGGAGGCTCCTCAGGTTCCCCTGTCTCAGCTGGAGTCTGTGTGTCCAGTCTAAACTGGACTAGCATTCAGAAGGGGGACAGGGTCAGGAACCAGGTGGGTTTTTTAATAAAGGAGCGGTTCTGCTGTCGGAGGCTCCTGGAAGTCCACTGACCACAGAAGAGGTCAGAGGTCACTTCAGGAACAAACATACTGACTTGGCTTTCAAGGTGTCAAGCTCAGAACAGATCCAATTCCAGGGTGTCCCCCTTCACATGCAGGACTTGAGAATCTGGATGGACAGTTAGACTGGCTGATCGATAGAAATGATCGATAGCGGCCCAAATGCTTGTGATCATTCATGTGTTCATTCAGTAACTCGCCGGTTGTGTGATCGTTTAGTAATGGATCAACTTTGATAATGATCGATCACCCCGTCTAATCAATCACGGGGTGATTTGGTTCATTTTGATCGCGTTGATTCTGTGACCGGATGTGCAGGCTTTTAATTTGAAGGCCCCTTAGCATGGGCCGGAAGCAGTAGAAGGAGCGGAGCTGCTTCGCGTCGGCCGACCCAAACTTTCTCAGCCTCACCTGTTGGACCAGAGCGACCAGGTGAGACGAGCGGTTCCGGTTCCGACCCGGAAGAGACCCGGACACGCGCTCACGGTGCTAATGCTACGTTCGCCGTGCTAACGCTAGCAGACCGCTACGTGCTAACGCTAGCAGACCGCTACGTGCTAACGCTAGCAGACCGCTACGTGCTAACGCTAGCAGACCGCTACGTGCTAACGCTAGCAGACCGCTACGTGCTAACGCAGCCGTGCTAGCACACCCGGTCCTGCTCCGTGTCGGGACCGGGTCACGGTCCGCAGCTCCTCCGGGGCTCGGGGGTCCGGCCCAGGGCTCTGCTCCAGCCCGACCGGAGCGGCTCCGGGCCTGCCCGTGACCCGGATCCCGGGTTGACCTACTTCCCCTCCAGTGTGTGACCCGGTCGGTGCCGGACCTGACCCGGGTCACCGGGTGACAGCCGGTCTGGTAGCGGGACCGGTCCAGGTCCCGGGGTCGGTGACCCGGTCCTGGTGACCCGGTCCAGGCCGAACCGAGTGACGTGCTGACGTCAGCATTTCACAAGCGTTTCCTGTTTGTACACTCCGCCCCTCTTATCGCCTAGCAACATGTGACCGCGATGGAAGCACAGTAATCCTTCGATCCTCGCGGTTAATGCGTTCCAGGAACCACACGTGATTAACGAAGTCCGCCATAGAACAACAAACTATTTATTTTATTATCTACGGTAATTTGAACGTTTCTGACCCCCCCCCCCCACACACACACACTGATATTAACCCTGAACCCCCCCACACTGATATTAAACCTGAACCCCCCCACACTGATATTAACCCTGAACCCCCCCACACTGATATTAAACCTGAACCCCCCCACACTGATATTAAACCTGAACCCCCCCCCCCGATATTAAACCACCTTCTATCTGTTTACCTTTAAAACGCTCTGTCTGTTTAAAACACTTCCTGATGCCGTCAGCCAATAGAATGTGAGTATGGTGTCACATGACTGCCTACCAACAATCTGTGATGAGGTGAATTCGGGCGTCTGGAGGCATGAATGAGGCATGAACGGGGGGCGACTAGCTCCATAATAAATGTAAATGTTCTGGGGGAGGAGGGCGGCTGTCGTGCAGGTGGGTGTGGCGACATCTGTGACATCGGTTGTCATGACAGCTGTTGTCAAGTACCAAGACTTCCAGCCAATCAGAAGCAGCGTACAGCGGTTCTGGACACGCCTCAAAGTTTCTATGGAAATGCATTCAGTTTGGGCGTGGCCCAATAGCTCCGCCCCCAGCATAGGTCTCATGCTGTCTTTGTGAACAGGTGTGTGGGCGTGGCCCCATAGCTCCGCCCCCAGCATAGGTCTCATGCTGTCTGTGTGAACAGGTGTGTGGGCGTGGCCCCATAGCTCTGCCCCCAGCATAGGTCTCATGCTGTCTGTGTGAACAGGTGTGTGGGCGTGGCCCCATAGCTCCGCCCCCAGCATAGGTCTCATGCTGTCTGTGTGAACAGGTGTGTGGGCGTGGCCCCATAGCTCTGCCCCCAGCATAGGTCTCATGCTGTCTGTGTGAACAGGTGTGTGGGCGTGGCCCCATAGCTCCGCCCCCAGCATAGGTCTCATGCTGTCTGTGTGAACAGGTGTGTGGGCGTGGCCCCATAGCTCCGCCCCCAGCATAGGTCTCATGCTGTCTGTGTGAACAGGTGTGTGGGCGTGGCCCCATAGCTCCGCCCCCAGCATAGGTCTCATGCTGTCTTTGTGAACAGGTGTGTGGCCGTGGCCCCATAGCTCCGCCCCCAGCATAGGTCTCATGCTGTCTTTGTGAACAGGTGTGTGGGCGTGGCCCCATAGCTCTGCCCCCAGCATAGGTCTCATGCTGTCTTTGTGAACAGGTGTGTGGGCGTGGCCCCATAGCTCCGCCCCCAGCATAGGTCTCATGCTGTCTTTGTGAACAGGTGTGTGGCCGTGGCCCCATAGCTCCGCCCCCAGCATAGGTCTCATGCTGTCTTTGTGAACAGGTGTGTGGGCGTGGCCCCATAGCTCTGCCCCCAGCATAGGTCTCATGCTGTCTTTGTGAACAGGTGTGTGGGCGTGGCCCCATAGCTCCGCCCCCAGCATAGGTCTCATGCTGTCTGTGTGAACAGGTGTGTGGGCGTGGCCCCATAGCTCCTGCCCCCAGCATAGGTCTCATGCTGTCTGTGTGAACAGGTGTGTGGGCGTGGCCCCATAGCTCTGCCCCCAGCATAGGTCTCATGCTGTCTTTGTGAACAGGTGTGTGGGCGTGGCCCCATAGCTCCGCCCCCAGCATAGGTCTCATGCTGTCTTTGTGAACAGGTGTGTGGCCGTGGCCCCATAGCTCCGCCCCCAGCATAGGTCTCATGCTGTCTGTGTGAACAGGTGTGTGGGCGTGGCCCCATAGCTCCTGCCCCCAGCATAGGTCTCATGCTGTCTGTGTGAACAGGTGTGTGGGCGTGGCCCCATAGCTCTGCCCCCAGCATAGGTCTCATGCTGTCTGTGTGAACAGGTGTGTGGGCGTGGCCCCATAGCTCTGCCCCCAGCATAGGTCTCATGCTGTCTTTGTGAACAGGTGTGTGGCCGTGGCCCCATAGCTCCGCCCCCAGCATAGGTCTCATGCTGTCTGTGTGAACAGGTGTGTGGGCGTGGTCTCCTGCTGCAGCGATGGCTTTGATCTCTCTGGAAGACCTCGACGGATTGGACGACGAGCAGCTGGGTGGCGACTTCACCGACAACCCAGAGCCAATGGATGAAGACGACCGGCTGCTGTCACACTGGCAGGCGGTGGCCAGCACCCACCAGGTGTCTGTGCCCCCAGGTGAGTGCGGGGCTAGTGAACACACCTGTCAGGAAGAAGGGGTTGGGCCAACCCATAACCCATAGTTTTGTCTGTGTGTGTGTGTGTGTGTGTGTGTGTGTGTGTGTGTGTGTGTGTGTGTGTGTGTGTGTGTGTGTGCTCCAGAAATGACTGGACCCATCCATGAAATGACCCAGAACCACCAGCAGAGGGAGCCCCTCCCCTTCTCTCCCATCTCCCGCCATGAGAAGGTAATCTCCCAGAAGGCCGTGCGGCCACCCGGGACTCTGTGCGTGACTCCGCCTCTCTCCACAGATGGGGGAGGTGCTGTTCGAGGAGCGGGTGTACCCGGCGGGCCACTGGGCATGTGTGACCCGGGGCGAGCAGCTGTACGAGCAGAGCATTTCCAACGGCTTCATGAAGCTGATGCGCTTCATCTGCAAGGAGAACTCTGCAGGTAGGCTCCGCCCCCTCGCTGCGGACCCCGCCCCACTCATCATGTGATCAGGACTGACGGCCACCCATTGGCAGGTCGCTTCCTGGGGATGACGGTCCCGGTGGTGAGCCACTTCCGGCTGACGGCGGACGGAGACGCGTTTGAGAAGGAAGTGGAGACGGCGTTCTTCCTGCCCGCCCAGTTCCAGAGCGACCCGCCCCGCCCCTCCGACCCCGACATCACCATCGTCCACCGAGAGCCAATCAGAGTGGTTGCCAGGTGAGTCACATGACTTGATGTGTTGATGGGCGGCTCCTGTTGGGTTGACGATGCGTGCTGTGGCTCCACCCCTCCGCTCCCTTGGGGTTGATGAAGCGTGCTGTGGCTCCTCCCCTTCGTTCCAGGACGTTCTTCGGGACGACCACGGAGGAGACGGTTACCCGTCAGGTGCGCCTGCTGTGGGAGCTGGTGGGCGTGGCTGAGGAGCTGCAGGGCGACGCCTACATGGTGGCGGTGTATGAGAACCCCAGCGTTCCCCGCCGCCGCAACGAGATCTGGTTCATCCGGCGCCAGCTCTGAACGCCCCCACTGCCCCGCCCCCCGCATGTGGCTCCTCCCTCTCCGACCAACCAGTGCAGGTCTCTTCTCTTGTTCATGTCAACCCTCCGTCCTGATTGGCTGTAGTCTGATAACACGGTTGATCACATGGTTCGCATGTTACTGTCTTCTATTGGTGGGAATGTTTGACCTTTGACCTCCAGTCACATGACCAGGACTGTCTGAACCTCATGATGCTGAACCGGGCCAGACACACCCCCTGGGGCCAAGGCCCAATCAGTGGTGTCGCTGCTGGACCTGACATCTGTACTGGTACCTGGTCCTGGTTCTGGTACCTGGTCTGGTTCTGGTACCTGGTCCTGGTTCTGGTTCTGGTTCTGGTACCTGGTCCTGGTCCTGGTCCTGGTTCTGGTACCTGGTCCTGGTTCTGGTTCTGGTTCTGGTACCTGGTCCTGGTTCTGGTACCTGGTGAGGTTCAGTCTCAGGACACCAGAGTGAAGATGAAAACATTTAAAACAAATTTATTTTGTGTGGGTTCATCTGGCAGGGCATCGTCTAGAGGGGCATCGTCTAGAGGGGCGTCGTCTAGAGGGGCGTCGTCTAGAGGGGCGTCGTCTAGAGGGGCGTCGTCTAGAGGGGCGTTGTCTAGTGGGCGTCGTCTAGAGGGGCGTCGTCTAGAGGGGCGTCGTCTAGAGGGGCGTCGTCTAGAGGGGCGTCGTCTAGTGGGCGTCGTCTAGAGGGGGGTTGTCTAGAGGGCGTCGTCTAGTGGGCGTCGTCTAGAGGGGCGTCGTCTAGAGGGCGTCGTCTAGTGGGCGTCGTCTAGAGGGGCGTCGTCTAGAGGGGCGTCGACTAGCGTGCCGTTGTCTTGAGGGGCGTCGTGTAATTCGGTGTTGTCTTGAGGGGCGTGGTCTAGCGGGTCAGGCGGTCCTGCTGGATTGGATCAGGGTGTGGGTGGGGCGGTTCCTGCTGGTGTTTCGTGTCAGCAGGGCTTTGATGGTGGCACCAGTGCTACAGGCTGGTGGTGACTCCAGTTCTGAACTGGTTCTGATCCGTGTTCAGACCCGGTTCTGACCTGTGTTCTGACCTGGCTGTGACCCGTGTTCTGATCTGTGTTCAGACCCGGTTCTGACCCGTGTTCAGGTTGTGGTTCCTGTTCCTGTTGTTTCACATGTTGACATGTTGTAATACAGTGTAATAAAGTTGCGTGTGGACGGGTTGTGTTCTGTGTTCAGAGCGGGTCACAACTCTGATGGGGGGTCCTGTGGGTCCTGGGGGCCCTGGGGGTCCTGAGGTCCCAGGAGATGAAGAAGACCCAACATGATGCTGGTGATGAAGATGGTGATGATGCCGTAAAATCAGAAGAATGATCCTAATTATCAATCGACTTCAGTCAACTTTTATTTATATAGCGCTGAATCACATCAGAAGACATTTCAAAGCGCTTCACAGATAGAAAGCAACAACCACGCCCTCCAGAGCAGCACAAGAGAAATTATGGAGAAAAATGAGCAATCAATACGACCAGAACCCACTAAGATAGATAGAAACTATCGTTAGAAACTATAGATAGAGAAAGGATAGATAGAATAGATAGATGGATGAACGTGGAAAATGAGAGAGAACCAAGACTAGAAGAGGTGACTGTTGTGGACCAGGAAGTAGCAAAGATTAGCCAGGATGAAGTGAGGAGAGCACTGAAGAGGATGAAGAGTGGAACGGCAGTCGGTCCTGATGATATACCTGTAGAGGTTTGGAAGTGTCTAGGAGAGGTGGCAGTAGAGTTTCTGACTGGGTTGTTCAACAGGATCTTAGATAGTGAGAAGATGCCTGAGGAGTGGAGGAGAAGTGTGCTGGTGCCCATTTTTAAGAACAAGGGAGATGTGCAGAGTTGTGGCAACTACAGAGGAATAAAGCTGATGAGCCATACAATGAAGTTATGGGAAAGAGTAGTGGAAGCTAGACTAAGGGCAGAAGTGAGCATTTGTGAGCAGCAGTATGGTTTCATGCCAAAAAAGAGTACTACAGATGCAGTATTTGCTTTGAGGATGTTGATAGAGAAGTACAGAGAAGGCCAGACGGAGCTGCATTGTGTTTTTGTAGATCTGGAGAAAGCTTATGACAGGGTGCCCAGAGAGGAACTGTGGTATTGTATGAGGAAGTCTGGAGTGGCAGAGAAGTATGTTAGAGCGGTGCAGGACATGTATGAGGACTGTAAGACAGTGGTGAGGTGTGCTGTAGGTGTGACAGAGGAGTTCAAGGTGGAGGTGGGACTGCATCAGGGATCAGCTCTGAGCCCCTTCTTGTTCGCTATGGTGATGGACAGGCTGACAGACGAGGTTAGACAGGAATCTCCATGGACTATGATGTTTGCAGATGACATTGTGATCTGCAGTGAGAGTAGGGAAGAGGTGGAGGAGAAGCTAGAGAGGTGGAGGTTTGTCCTGGAAAGGAGAGGGATGAAGGTTAGCCGCAGTAAGACAGAGTACATGTGTGTGAATGAGAGGGACCAAAGTGGAAGAGTGAGGTTACAGGGAGAAGAGATCAAGAAGGTGGAGGATTTGAAGTACTTAGGGTCAACAGTCCAGAGCAATGGAGAGTGTGGAAAAGAGGTGAAGAAGCGTGTCCAGGCAGGATGGAACGGGTGGAGGAAAGTGTCAGGTGTGATGTGTGATAGAAGAGTTTCAGCTAAAATGAAAGGAAAGGTGTCCAAAACTGTGGTGAGACCAGCGATGTTGTTTGGTCTAGAGACAGTGTCACTGAGGAAAAGACAGGAGGCAGAGCTGGAGGTAGCAGAGATGAAGATGCTGAGGTTCTCTCTGGGAGTGACCAGGAAGGATAGGATCAGGAATGAGTACATCAGAGGGACAGCACATGTTAGAGGTTTTGGAGATAAAGTCAGAGAGGCCAGACTGAGATGGTTTGGACATGTCCAGAGGAGAGATAGTGAATATATTGGTAGAAGGATGCTGAGTTTTGAACTGCCAGGCAGGAGGCCTAGAGGAAGACCAAAGAGGAGGTTTATGGATGTAGTGAAGGAGGACATGAAGGTAGTTGGTGTGAGAGAAGAGGATGCAGAAGACAGGGTTAGATGGAGGACACTGATTGGCTGTGGAGACCCCTGAAGGGAAAAGCCCAAAGGAGAAGAAGAAGATAATAATTCGTGGTTGTAGTTTTTTTATGCCCTTATAAGGAGTGTCGGCGCCATAAACGGAGATGTTTCTATGAACGTAGTTCCGACTGACCGAACACCACGTTGTGATGTGGTATTAGTCCGTGCAGCCTGAATCCACTCCACTCGTGATGTGGAACTGATTTACGCGACGTTCTTAATGGAACACGTGATGTTCTGGGTCAGAGCTACGTTCCGGAGCGGACGGATTTGCGTGCTGCACACTTCCTGCGGAGCGGAATGATCCGGTCTCTGCCCGCTGACCCCCCCCCCCCCCCGGTTCCGTTTCTGTTTGAATCGGTTCTCTTTCAAGGATGAGACGAGCTGCGGTTCCCCCGCCGGCGGGCTGCGGCTGCTCCGCGTCCGGTGACCGGGAGACCGGGGCCCGGCGGGCTTCCCGATGAACACAGAACCTGCTGCTAACAGTTAGCCCTTAGCTCCGTACTGCCGGTCCCGGCGCAGCGCTGCTGATCGCCCCGCCAGAGGAGCGCTGACCGGCCGGAGGAGGCGGCTGCCGGTCCGGTAGGGAGCGATGGGCACCAGAACCGGGCTCACCGCCGCCCTGCGAAACGCCACCGGCACCGGTTGGAGGACAGGGGGCGACGACCGGGACTCCGACCGACGAGGCGGCGAGCTCCGGGGGCGACTGGAGGGGCCTGAATCGCAAGAGCAGCGACAGGGGACGGGGCGGCTCACATGAGGGCTGAGCCAGGGTCACGGCGGGGTCACCAGTGGAGCACCAGAAGCCAGGCCTGGGAAGAAGACCCGCGGGGGGGCAAAGACCAGGATGGAGTTCATCCACAACAAGCTGAGGAGGTACACCACCTTCAGCCAGAGGAAGACCGGCATCATGAAGAAGGTCTGTGTGTGGCCCCTGTGTCTGTGACCCCTGTGTGGCCCCTGTGTCTGTGACCCCTGTGTCTGTGACCCCTGTGTGGACACACCTCACAGCACCAGTTTTATATTAAAGTCACGTTTGATTTTTATGCTGTCAGACTGGTTTATTCACAGAGGTGGTGGTGTCATCAGAGTACTTCACCACACCCAACTACACCACAGAGTACTTCACCACACCCAACTACATGACAGAGTACTTCACCACACCCCACTACACCACAGAGTACTTCACCACACCTCACTACACCACAGAGTACTTCACCACACCTCACTACACCACAGAGTACTTCACCACACCTCACTACACCACAGAGTACTTCACCACACCTCACTACACCACAGAGTACTTCACCACACCCAACTACACCACAGAGTACTTCACCACACCTCACTACACCACAGAGTACTTCACCACACCTCACTACACCACAGAGTACTTCACCACACCCCACTACACCACAGAGTACTTCACCACACCCCACTACACCACAGAGTACTTCACCACACCTCACTACACCACAGAGTACTTCACCACACCCCACTACACCACAGAGTACTTCACCACACCCCACTACACCACAGAGTACTTCACCACACCTCACTACACCACAGAGTACTTCACCACACCTCACAACACCACAGAGTACTTCACCACACCCCACTACACCACAGAGTACTTCACCACACCCCACTACACCACAGAGTACTTCACCACACCTCACTACATCACAGAGTACTTCACCACACCCCACTACACCACAGAGTACTTCACCACACCCCACTACACCACAGAGTACTTCACTACACCACAGAGTACTTCACCACACCTCACTACACCACAGAGTACTTCACCACACCTCACTACACCACAGAGTACTTCACCACACCCCACTACACCACAGAGTACTTCACCACACCCCACTACACCACAGAGTACTTCACCACACCCCACTACACCACAGAGTACTTCACCACACCCCACTACACCACAGATTACTTCACCACACCTCACTACACCACAGAGTACTTCACCACACCTCACTACACCACAGAGTACTTCACCACACCCCACTACACCACAGAGTACTTCACCACACCTCACTACACCACAGAGTACTTCACCACACCTCACTACACCACAGAGTACTTCACCACACCTCACTACACCACAGAGTACTTCACCACACCTCACGACACCACAGAGTACTTCACCACACCCCACTACACCACAGAGTACTTCACCACACCCCACTACACCACAGAGTACTTCACCACACCCCACTACACCACAGAGTACTTCACCACACCTCACTACACCACAGAGTACTTCACCACACCCCACTACACCACAGAGTACTTCACCACACCCCACTACACCACAGAGTACTTCACTACACCACAGAGTACTTCACCACACCCCACTACACCACAGAGTACTTCACCACACCTCACTACACCACAGAGTACTTCACCACACCCCACTACACCACAGAGTACTTCACCACACCCCACTACACCACAGAGTACTTCACCACACCCCACTACACCACAGAGTACTTCACCACACCTCACTACACCACAGAGTACTTCACCACACCTCACTACACCACAGAGTACTTCACCACACCTCACTACACCACAGAGTACTTCACCACACCTCACTACACCACAGAGTACTTCACCACACCTCACTACACCACAGAGTACTTCACCACACCTCACTACACCACAGAGTACTTCACCACACCTCACTACACCACAGAGTACTTCACCACACCCCACTACACCACAGAGTACTTCACCACACCTCACTACACCACAGAGTACTTCACCACACCTCACTACACCACAGAGTACTTCACCACACCCCACTACACCACAGAGTACTTCACCACACCTCACTACACCACAGAGTACTTAACCACACCTCACTACACCACAGAGTACTTCACCACACCCCACTACACCACAGAGTACTTCACCACACCCCACTACACCACAGAGTACTTCACCACACCCCACTACACCACAGAGTACTTCACCACACCCCACTACACCACAGAGTACTTCACCACACCCCACTACACCACAGAGTACTTCACCACACCTCACTACACCACAGAGTACTTCACCACACCCCACTACACCACAGAGTACTTCACCACACCCCACTACACCACAGAGTACTTCACCACACCCCACTACACCACAGAGTACTTCACCACACCCCACTACACCACAGAGTACTTCACCACACCCCACTACACCACAGAGTACTTCACCACACCTCACTACACCACAGAGTACTTCACCACACCCCACTACACCACAGAGTACTTCACCACACCCAACTACACCACAGAGTACTTCACCACACCCCACTACACCACAGAGTACTTCACCACACCCCACTACACCACAGAGTACTTCACCACACCCCACTACACCACAGAGTACTTCACCACACCTCACTACACCACAGAGTACTTCACCACACCCCACTACACCACAGAGTACTTCACCACACCCCACTACACCACAGAGTACGTCACCACACCCCACTACACCACAGAGAACGTCACCACACCCCACTACACCACAGAGTACTTCACCACACCCCACTACACCACAGAGTACTTCACCACACCTCACTACACCACAGAGTACTTCACCACACCCCACTACACCACAGAGTACGTCACCACACCCCACTACACCAGCATGTTTCTTCATGATGGGTAAGACAACTTCCTGCTCAAGCAGGAATAATCTTTCTGATTAGTTGATCGATCGTTTATCAATCATCTGCTTGGTGGCTGGTCCTCTAGAGACAAAGTGTTTGGTCGTTGCGTCACCAGGGGGCGCTGACAGCCTCAGATTGATCGCTGCGGTGAAAGCATCAATAAATCAGCTGCTAGGAGACAGGGGAGCTGATGAGGACATTCTGAGGTGCTGTTCCTCCTTGAGCAGGAAGTGAACGTCTGTTAGCTTCCAGGTTAGCATCGCTAGCAGAAGCACAGATGACTAGTTTTCATGTCGACATGATGAAGAGGAAGAAGTGAGGGAGAGACTGAATTTCAAGGGAGAGATTTAGAGATGATCTAACAGCTCCCCTCCACTCTCATTATGATATCACCACCAGGGATGATGTCACCACTAGTGATGATGTCATACATTTTAAAATCTGAAATCAGTTAAAATAACAAATCCAAATCGTTTCAATGATCATTAAAACACATGAGGACATGAACAAAAAACACTCATAGATTTAAGTGTGCAGGGAGTCTGAGACCCCGCCCCCCCCCCGAGAGTGGGTGGAGTTTGAGTTAGGGTGTCTTTCTCACTTTGTAAGGGGTGGAGCTAAGCTGAGGTCAAGGTGTCGTCCTCACAGTGAGTGGAGGTGGGGTGGGGTTAGGCCTGGCACCATCACTAAAGGCGACGCCCAGCTGTCGCCACGGCAGCGAGGAAATGGGCTGTGTGGGCGTCGTCATGGCGACAGCTGAGGGCGGAAGGAGGGCTAAATGCGGCCGCCTGGAGGCATTCATAGCTGAAGGAAAGAACGTCTCCCTGCTGAGAGGCACTCACACACACACACACACACACACACACACACACACTAGGACATGTTTTCTGATTGGCCATTCCTTGAGGCTCAGACTAGTTGTTGCTATAGTAACAGGTACTGGCGATAGCTGCAGTGTTGACAGCCCATCATGGGTAAAGTCCTCAGCAAACACAAACACACACACACACACACACACACACACACACACACACACACACACACACAGCACAACAAATCGATCGATCAGAGCTGATCAGAATAATAACGAGGAAGACTGATGAAGAGTCTGCTCAGCATGATGGATCGACCCAGAGAATGACATCACAGCCAGAAAGTCCTGGGTTCACGTCCTCCTGAGGACCCGGGACAGGTCTGTCAGAGCTCCTATCTCCTGCTTCCTTGCTGGTTCCCACTTGATTCCCTCCTGGTTCCCTCCTGGTTCCCCTTTTGGTTCCCTCCTGGTTCACTCCTGGTTCCTTCCTGGGGTGTTAACCCATTGTTTCCTGGTTTATCCTATTAGCTCATTTTATTTTGAAAGGCTGCAGGAAGTGCTGATGGTCATTTGAACACAGACAGGATGTCTTCTGAATGATGGGAGTGATTATTGGTAACGCCTTGAATACAGTGGATCTGAGGACCTGATAGGACACAGGTGTGATTGGGTCCCCCTCCATCCCGACCTCTGTGGCCCCTCCCCTGCTGTGATGATGTCACACCTCTGGGTGCTCATTAAAATGCACCTCATGACGACCTTGATGAAGGTGAGGCAGCATCCTGTTGATCGATATGAGCTTGAGGAAGGTAATCAATATGTTCTGATAGCACCTCAGTCTAATGCTAACAATGCTAATGACACATGTCCTTACAAGGGTGAAGCAGAGGATCGTGGGAAAAGGTGAGCACAGGTATTGAATGTAACTGTACAGTGAATGTAACTGTACAGTGAATGTTACTGTATAGTGAATGTAACTGTACTGTGAATGTTACTGTATAGTGAATGTAATTGTACAGTGAATGTAACTGTACTGTGAATGTAACTTTACTGTGAATGTAACTGTACAGTGAATGTAACTCTACTGTGAATGTAACTGTACTGTGAATGTAACTTTACTGTGAATGTTACTGTATAATGAATGTAACTGTAAAGTGAATGTTACTGTATAGTGAATGTAACTGTACAGTGAATGTTACTGTATAGTGAATGTAACTTTACTGTGAATGTTACTGTATAATGAATGTAACTGTACAGTGAATGTAACTGTACTGTGAATGTAACTGTACAGTGAATGTAACTGTACTGTGAATGTTACTGTATAGTGAATGTAACTGTACAGTGAATGTAACTGTACTGTGAATGTTACTGTATAGTGAATGTAACTGTACAGTGAATGTAACTGTACTGTGAATGTTACTGTATAGTGAATGTAACTGTACAGTGAATGTAACTGTACTGTGAATGTTACTGTATAGTGAATGTAACTGTACAGTGAATGTAACTGTACTGTGAATGTAACTTTACTGTGAATGTTACTGTATAGTGAATGTAACTGTACAGTGAATGTAACTGTACTGTGAATGTAACTTTACTGTGAATGTTACTGTACAGTGAATGTAACTGTACTGTGAATGTTACTGTATAGTGAATGTAACTGTACAGTGAATGTAACTGTACTGTGAATGTTACTGTATAGTGAATGTAACTGTACAGTGAATGTAACTGTACAGTGAATGTTACTGTATAGTGAATGTAACTGTACTGTGAATGTTACTGTATAGTGAATGTAATTGTACACTGAATGTAACTGTACTGTGAATGTAACTTTACTGTGAATGTAACTGTACAGTGAATGTAACTCTACTGTGAATGTAACTGTACTGTGAATGTAACTTTACTGTGAATGTTACTGTATAATGAATGTAACTGTACAGTGAATGTAACTGTACTGTGAATGTTACTGTATAGTGAATGTAACTGTACAGTGAATGTTACTGTATAGTGAATGTAACTGTACAGTGAATGTAACTGTACTGTGAATGTAACTGTACAGTGAATGTAACTGTACTGTGAATGTAACTTTACTGTGAATGTTACTGTATAGTGAATGTAACTGTACAGTGAATGTTACTGTATAGTGAATGTAACTGTACAGTGAATGTAACTGTACTGTGAATGTTACTGTATAGTGAATGTAACTGTACAGTGAATGTAACTGTACTGTGAATGTTACTGTATAGTGAATGTTACTGTATAGTGAATGTAACTGTACAGTGAATGTAACTGTACTGTGAATGTTACTGTATAGTGAATGTAACTGTACAGTGAATGTAACTGTACTGTGAATGTTACTGTATAGTGAATGTTACTGTACAGTGCTCTTGAGGGACTGAAGCCACACACTGAAGTGGAGTCACACTCAAACGGGGTTTTGCTGCAGCAGCTTTTGGGTCGTCGTCAGAACATGAATGGATGCTAACTCTACTTCCTTCACGCTGTGGTCAGCAGCTGTTCTGAATGTTGAGTCGGTCAAACATCTGTTAGCCCTCCTGCTGAGTCTGGAGTAAAACATCAGGGTAGATGCTGCTGATACCTCTTTAGCGTGTCGAACAGCAACATGCTAGCTGATGGTTGAGCATCAACATGCAGAGACAGGGTAGTGACGGCTCCATGATGAGCATCCACAGCCACTGACCTCCTGGTGGAGGTGCTAATAGCTAATGCTAATATGCTAGCCTGTTTTCACCAGTCCAACCACTTCCCCTCCTGGAATGTCTGTCATGGATGACGTCATGTTATGTTTTCTATCAGCTGACTGATTGATGGAGACAAGGATCAATACTTCAATTAAAGATGTCACAGTGAAGGTGGGAGAGTGTCGGGTGACGGGAAGAGCAGGAGGAGTGTGTGACAGGAAGTAGGGCGTCCGGTGGGGGTGGCCATGAATTATTGATCACCTTAATGGACACACTCTGGGTCTTATCTGCCGTCACGCTGAGTGAGGAGGAGACGCCGTCACCGGAGACGTCCCAGGAGGACACGGTCACCAGGACACCAAGGTCACATGACACAATGCTTCCTGACAGGGGGGAGCGTGCTGAGCTAAGGAGAGCCCGACCCCGTTACCCGCTGAGCTGCACTATTTAACCCACCCGTCAGGGGCGTGTCCTGAGGGCGTGTCTCTCAAACCGTGTTCAGGTGCGTGGATGGAAATAAGGAAGGAGGTAATTAGTAAATGTGAGCATGCTAACAGTAGCTAACATTAGCTAACGCTTTTGGGTTGCCATGGAAACATCCTCAACGAGCTGGTTGGTTATTTAATGTTGACAATGGTTCTGAAGTCAATGAACACTATTTTATTAAACAGCATGATGATGTCATACAGCCTGTCAGGGGGAGGAGCTAAAGAGTGAAGGTGAGACTTCCTCTTCAAGTGTGGAGCTGGAACAGCAGGAGACGAACCGCGATGATGGTGATGATGATGATGGTGATGGTGATGATGATGATGATGATGATGATGGTGGTGATAGTGATGGTGATGGTGGTGATGGTGATGGTGATGATGATGATGATGGTGATGATGATGGTGTGATGGTGATGATGATGATGGTGATGATGATGATGGTGAGTGATGGTGATGATGAGATGATGATGGATGATGGTGATGATGATGATGATGGATTATAGGTGATGATGCTGATGGTGATGATGGTAATGGTGATGGATGATGATGTGATGGTGATAGTGATGGTGATGATGGTGATGGTGATGATGGTGATGGATGGTTGATGGATTATGATGGTGATGGTGATGTGATGGTGATGTGATGGTGATGATGTGTGATGATGGTAATGGTGATGGTGATGATGGTGATGGTGATGGTGATGGTGATGAGGTGATGGTGATAGTGATGGTGATGATGATGATGGATGATGGTGATGAGATGATGATGGTGATGATGATGATGGTGATGATGGTGATGGTGATGGATGGTGATGGTGATGGTGTGTGATGGTGATGATTGATGATGATGATGGTGATGATGATGATTGATGGTAATGGTGATGATGATGATGATGATGATGGTGATGGTGATGATGGTGATGATGGTAATGGTGATGGTGATGATGGTGATGATGGTGATGGTGATGGTGATGATGGTGATGGTGATGGTGATGATGGTGATGGTAATGGTGATGGTGATGATGGTGATGGTGATGGTGATGGTGATGATGGTAATGGTGATGGTGATGATGGTGATGGTGATGGTGATGGTGATGATGGTGATGGTGATGGTGATGATGGTGATGGTGATGGTGATGAAGAACTCTCTGAGTTGGGCCTCGTCGCTCCACTGTGACGGTTTGGCGCTGCAGCCTTCAGAGGATGTGGATCGCAGTGAAGACAGAGTCCACACCCAGTCAGAGCGTCAAGTCAGCAGCTGTGATGTCATACAATCATTTTCCTGTTCAATTTCACAATAAGAGTCTAATATGTGTTTGGAATTTATGTTTAGAATCAAGTTATAGACGTGTTGTTGTGTTACAGACGTGTTGTTGTGTTACAGACGTGTTGTTGTTTTACAGACATGTATTTGTGTTACAGACTTGTAGTGTTACAGATGTGTTGTGTTACAGACGTGTTGTTGTGTTACAGACATGTAGTTGTGTTACAGACTTGTAGTGTTACACACGTGTTGTGTTACAGACGTGTTGTTGTGTTACAGACGTGTTGTGTTACAGACGTGTTGTGTTACAGATGTGTTGTTGTGTTACAGACGTGTTGTTGTGTTACAGACGTGTTGTTGTGTTACAGACGTGTTGTGTTACAGATGTGTTGTGTTACAGACGTGTTGTTGTGTTACAGACATGTAGTGTTACAGAGGTGTAGTTGTGTTACAGACATGTAGTGTTACAGACGTGTTGTTGTGTTACAGACGTGTTGTTGTGTTACAGACATGTAGTGTTACAGAGGTGTAGTTGTGTTACAGACATGTAGTGTTACAGACGTGTTGTTGTGTTACAGACGTGTTGTTGTGTTACAGACATGTAGTGTTACAGAGGTGTAGTTGTGTTACAGACATGTAGTGTTACAGACGTGTTGTTGTGTTACAGACGTGTTGTTGTGTTACAGACGTGTTGTGTTACAGACGTGTTGTAGTGTTACAGATGTGTTGTGTTACAGACGTGTTGTTGTTTTACAGACGTGTTGTGTTACAGATGTGTTGTAGTGTTACAGACGTGTTGTGTTACAGACGTGTTGTAGTGTTACAGAAGTGTTGTGTTACAGACGTGTTGTTGTTTTACAGACGTGTTGTGTTACAGATGTGTTGTAGTGTTACAGACGTGTTGTGTTACAGACGTGTTGTTGTGTTACAGATGTGTTGTTGTGTTACAGATGTGTTGTTGTGTTACAGACGTGTTGTAGTGTTACAGACGTGTTGTGTTACAGACGTGTTGTTGTTTTACAGACGTGTTGTTTTGTTACAGACGTGTTGTGTTACAGACGTGTTGTGTTACAGACATGTTGTTGTGTTACAGACGTTTTGTGTTACAGACGTGTTGTGTTACAGACATGTTGTTGTGTTACAGACGTGTTGTGTTACTGGCGTGTTGTGTTACAGACGTGTTGTGTTACAGACTTGTTGTAGTGTTCCAGACCTGTTGTGTTACAGACGTTTTGTGTTACAGACGTGTTGTTGTGTTACAGACGTGTTGTGTTACAGTCGTGTTGTGTTACTGGCGTGTTGTGTTACAGACGTGTTGTGTTACAGACATGTTGTTGTGTTCCAGACCTGTTGTGTTACAGACGTTTTGTGTTACAGACGTGTTATTGTGTTACAGACGTGTTGTTGTGTTACAGACGTGTTGTGTTACAGACGTGTTGTTGTGTTACAGACGTGTTGTAGTGTTACAGATGTGTTGTGTTAAAGACGTGTTGTTGTTTTACAGACGTGTTGTGTTTCAGATGTGTTGTTGTGTTACAGACGTGTTGTGTTACAGACGTGTTGTAGTGTTACAGATGTGTTGTGTTACAGACGTGTTGTTGTTTTACAGACGTGTTGTGTTTCAGATGTGTTGTTGTGTTACAGACGTGTTGTGTTACAGACGTGTTGTTGTGTTACAGATGTGTTGTTGTGTTACAGATGTGTTGTTGTGTTACAGACGTGTTGTAGTGTTACAGACGTGTTGTGTTACAGACGTGTTGTTGTTTTACAGACGTGTTGTTTTGTTACAGACGTGTTGTGTTACAGACGTGTTGTGTTACAGACTTGTTGTTGTGTTACAGACGTTTTGTGTTACAGACGTGTTGTGTTACAGACATGTTGTTGTGTTACAGACGTGTTGTGTTACTGGCGTGTTGTGTTACAGACGTGTTGTGTTACAGACATGTTGTAGTGTTCCAGACGTGTTGTGTTACAGACGTTTTGTGTTACAGACGTGTTGTTGTGTTACAGACGTGTTGTGTTACAGTCGTGTTGTGTTACTGGCGTGTTGTGTTACAGACGTGTTGTGTTACAGACTTGTTGTAGTGTTCCAGACGTGTTGTGTTACAGACGTTTTGTGTTACAGACGTGTTATTGTGTTACAGTCGTGTTATTGTGTTACAGACGTGTTGTGTTACAGACGTGTTGTTGTGTTACAGACGTGTTGTAGTGTTACAGACATTTTGTGTTACAGACGTGTTGTGTTACAGACGTGTTGTGTTACAGACGTGTTATTGTGTTACAGACGTGTTGTTGTGTTACAGACGTGTGTGTTACAAACATGTTGTTGTGTTACAGAAGTGTTGTTGCGTTACAGACGTGTTGTTGTCAGTCATTGTGATTGTGAGTTGTGCATGTCCAGCGGTGTTTTATTTTGAAGGCTGGCCGGTGAGCTTCCGGTATTTCTCCCCGGTCCTTTGACGCAGTCGGTCGGTGGGATGACAACACGCTCGGTAGTGCAGACGGTGAACGGTGAGAGCGCGAGGATGGACGCAGAAGATGCCCAGTAACGGTAAAGCGGCCGACGGAAGCACCGGGACCGGCACCGGCACCGGGCCCCTCCATGGCCCCAGCATGCAGCGGGCCCGCCCGGTGACGGTAACCGTGTCGGCGGTCAGCCTGCTTCTCAGCTTGCTGTCGCTGCTGTTGCTGGTCGCCGCCATCTCCACCGACCACTGGTACGAGACCGACACCCGGGGGCACAAGGCCAACTGCGACCGGCAGGGCTCCGACTCCAACGGCCAGCAGAACCGGGAGATGCCGATCTACCACCTGCCGCTGGTGGACACCGGCGGCGGCGGCGCGCGGCAGCGGGACGTGGCGCGCATGAAGCCCGTCCACGTGGGCAGCCGCCAGGAGGAGCTGCTGGAGAACTGGAGGGCCATCCTGGGGATGGGCATCCTGGAGACCGAGTGCGGGAGGCCGCTCTTCTCCACGCACGCCGGCCTGTGGGCCAAGTGCTACGTGCGGGGGCGGGACCGGGACATCGACAAGCTGATCGACCGGGGTACGGGGGTGTGTGGGGTGTGTGTGTGTGTGGGGGGGGGTGTTAGTGGGGGGGGGGCAGTCAGGGTGTGTGTGTGTGTGTGGGGGGGTTTAGGGTGTGTGTGCGTGGGGGGGGTGTTTGTGGGAGGGGGGCAGTGAGGGTGTGTGTGTGTGTGTGTGGGGGGGGGGGTTAGGGTGTGTGTGTGTGTGGCGCGGTTATGGGTTGTGTGGGGGGGGCGGTTAGGTGTGTGTTGTGTGTGGGGGGGGTAGGGTGGGGGGGGGACGCGTTGTGTGGGTTCGGTTAGGGTTGTGTGTGAGTGTGGGGGCGGTTAGGTGTGTGTGTGTGGGGGGGGTAGGTGTGTGTGTGTTTGGGGGGGTCGTTATGGTGTGTGTGGGGGCGGTTAGGGTGTGTGTGTGGGGGTGGTTAGGGTGTGTGTGTTGGGGGGGTTAGGGTGTGTGTGGGGGTCGGTTAGGGTGTTGTGTGGGGGGAGGTAGGGGTG
This sequence comes from Antennarius maculatus, assembly GCA_013358685.1. Taxonomy (NCBI): domain Eukaryota; kingdom Metazoa; phylum Chordata; class Actinopteri; order Lophiiformes; family Antennariidae; genus Antennarius; species Antennarius maculatus. Next base: position 215,090 of record JABVMC010000031.1, read on the forward strand.
GTGGGGGGGGGTTGTGGTTTTTTTTTTTTTTGGGTGTGTTTGGGGGGGTGTTTTGTGGCTGTGTGTTGGGGTTGGGGTGGGTGGTGGTCT
>JABVMC010000031.1:215258-254178 GCA_013358685.1 Antennarius maculatus
GTGTGGGGGGGGTGGTTAGGTGTGTGTGGGGGGGGTTAGGGGGTGGTGTGAGGGGTGGTTAGGGGGTGTGTGGGGGGGGGTGGTTAGGGTGGTGTGGGGGGGGGGTGGTTAGGGTGTGTGTGGGGGTGGTTAGGGTGTGTGTGGGGGGGTGGTTAGGGTGTGTGTGAGGGGGTGGTTAGGGTGTGTGTGTACATATATTCATTTATTTCTGCATATAATTGCACATAAATACAACTTATGTGTTTCGACAGCTATAGGACTAGCGTGCTTGTGGAACTAGCATGCTAGCTGGACTAGCGTGCTAGCTGGACTTAGCTTGCTAGCTGGACTAGCGCACCAGCTGGACTAGCGCACCAGCTGGACTAGCGCACCAGCTGGACAGAGCTAATGTTATCTTCCTGTCTGCAGGTATCGCTGATCGCTGCACACCTGTCAAATATCATTTCTCACAGCCAATCAGATTGAGGAACATCCCTCTGAACCTGACCCGGACCATCCAACAGGATGAGTGGCACCTGCTGCGTGAGTCACACACACTCTGATCACTGATCAATACCTGTGTCAGTCACACACACTCTGATCGCTGATCAATACCTGCGTCAGTCACACACACTCTGATCGCTGATCAATACCTGCGTCAGTCACACACACTCTGATCGCTGATCAATACCTGCGTCAGTCACACACTCTCTGATCGTTGATCAATACCTGCGTCAGTCACACACACTCTGATCGCTGATCAATACCTGCGTCAGTCACACACACTCTGATCTCTGATTAATACCTGTGTCAGTCACACACACTCTGATCGCTGATCAATACCTGTGTCAGTCACACACTCTCTGATCGCTGATCAATACCTGCGTCAGTCACACACACTCTGATCGCTGATCAATACCTGCGTCAGTCACACACACTCTGATCGCTGATCGATCACTGAAGGCTTTCATTGACGACCAGTGAACATTTCTCCAGTGTAGATGCTCTGGTTGTTTCTGGTTACCATGGAAACACGGTGACAGTGTTACGTAACAAATGGAGGGACCGTTGCCATGGTAACGCGTTCTGCTTTGTGTGCAGACCTGCGGCGGATCACCGCGGGGTTCCTGGGGATGGCGGCCGCCGTCCTGCTGTGTGGGAGCATCGTGGCCTCGGTGGGCTTCTTCTGGGAGGAGAGTCTGACCCAGCACGTGTCGGGACTCCTGTTCCTCATGGCGGGTGAGTCCTCCCTCCGGGTCCAGGGCTCATGGGTGAGTCCTCCCCCAGTCCAGGGCTCATGGGTGAGTCCTCCCCCGGGTCCAGGGCTCAGACCAGGACTACACGATTCTGGTTCTGATCTGGTTTCTGATCTCTGCAGGAATTTTCTGCACCATCTCCTTGTGTACCTACGCTGCCAGCGTGACCTACGACCTCTCCAGGAATCCTCCCTTTATCTACGGTCTGCCCTCAGATGTGGATCACGGCTACGGCTGGTCCATCAGGTGCGCCTGGGCCAGTCTGGGTCTGACGGTTGCCGCGGGGTTCATCGGGGCCACCTTCCCCTTCCTGTCCAGGGCCGGAGGGTCAGGCACCAAAACCGCCCGGGAGTCATCGGTCTGAGCCGTCGGGCACCTGAGGCCAGGAGACTTCAATGCCTACATCACACACACACACACACACACACACACACACACACACACACACACACACACACACACACACACACACACACACACACACACACACACACACACACTCTGGTGTAGTTCAGGGTGGGTCGGGTACAGCATGTGAAAATGATACCACAGCAGCCAATCAGCATCCTGCTTTTTCTTAATGTCAGTAGAAGTATCTCCAGAGCCGATTGGCTCCTGTTTCAGTCAGTCTGAGCAGGTTTTGGGTTTACACCAGAACTACGCCAAAATCAGTGTTGACATTCATTGAGATTCTCTTATCATCTCCTGAACATCACTTGGTCTTGACTTCACCTGATTGGTTGAATTTTGCACACTGAAATATTGAACTCCCTCAGTCCAAATCCGGAACTGAAAACCAGAACCAATAGTGAAAGCAGCACAAAATAGTCAAGGTAAGTAATACCATAGTAAGGGAGGAAATATCACCGGGCTGTTTCTGGTTCCACAATGCTGGTCCAGGTCCTCCACGGCTGGTCCAGGTCCTCCACGGCTGGTCCAGGTCCTCCACAGCTGGTCCAGGTCCTCTACAGCCAGAGGAGACACCAGTTCATTCAGCCTGGAGTTCCAGGTCTGTGTCTTTGGTGGCATCATAGCTGGAAGGGGTCAGAATGTGGAAGTCTGAACCAGAACTTAGAGGACAGTGACGACCAAGTGAAGGTCTTCAGGTTGAGATCAAACTGGAATCCTGATGATCCAAACGCACAGGTTGATCAGAGACTCCAGTGACTGAATGCTAAAATACCCTCAAGGCAAACGATCTTTAAAGCAGGCAGGACCGTCAAAATGTCTCCCGCTGATCAGAAGGACGTGTCCCACTGAAGGACGGTCGAGTGTAGGCCGTTAGGAAGTCGTCGTGATTGATGATATCAGAGACAAGTTTCTCCTGCGAAGACCAGGTGGTCACATGATGACTTGAAGCAGCACCTACCTGATCAGACTGGAGGCATGTCCTGGTAGAAGGTTGTGTCATCCAGACACGTATATATTTCCAGTGTTTTGATTTTATGCCTATGACCAACAGTATTATAGTTCAAACCGACGAACATCCAAACATTGGTGAACATGTTTGGGTAACATGGAACAGAACGGGTCAGGACTGCGACCCTTTACCTGCCTCCTGGTGCAGCAGCAGGGGATCAGCTGGTCCACCCTCAATGCTGCTGCTTGGTGCTTGATTATTATCATGGAGCTCAGATATCCTGCGGTATATGTACCCTCTGTTACACCGTCATACCTCATCATACCCTCAGATACCCCGATAGACCTCCTCATACCCTCTCATACCCCATCGTACCTCCTGATACGTCATCATACCCTCAGATACCCCGATAGACCTCCTCATACCCTCTGTTACCCCATCCTACCTCCTGATACGTCATCATACCCTCAGATACCCCATCAACCCTCCTGATACCTCATTACACTGATACCCCTTTAGACCCCATCATACCCTGTGATAACCCGTGAAAGCTTCTAATGCCTCATCATACCCTCTGTTATCCCGTCATACCTTCTGATACCTCATCATACCTTCTGATACCCTAATAGACCCCATCATACCTTCTGTAACCCCGTCATGCCTCATCATACCTTCTGATTCCCCGACAGACCCCATCATACCCTCTAATGCTCCATCTTACCTGATATACCCTGTGCTGCCCTCTGCTGGATGCTCTTGTCTCTCCAACATGAATAAATGATGTAAACCTTTTGGCGATGATGTTCTCTGTGTTTTATTGGGATACCCTGAGGCCCTTCAGGCAACTCAAAGACCGTCAGACAGTCAATGCCTCAGCAGGGCATTGGCAGCACGGATAGTGCAGCAGTCCCTGAACGCAGCACGTGCTTCACAGACTCGTGTGCTTCAGTACTTGATAAAATTTAGTTTTTTTGCAATCAGGTCCAGCAGGAATGTTCTGGGTCATGAACACAACCTTCAAAAAACATTCCATCCTGGTCCACATCCATCGGTGCTGGCTGTCCTCATAGTGTGTCAGTCATGTGACTAGCCGCTCAGAGGGGGGTTGGTAGCTATGTAGGTAAGGAAGGTAGGGCAGATAAGGAAGGAAGGTAGGGAATGTTGGTAAGGAAGGTAGGAGATGTAGGTAAGTAAAGTAGGGAATGCAGGTAAGGAAGGTCGGGGATGTAGATAAGGAAGGTAGGGAATGTAGATAAGGAAGGAAAGTAGGGAATGTAGGTAAGGAAGGTAGGGGATGTAGGTAAGGAAGGTAGGGAAGGTAGGGCAGATAAGGAAGGAAGGTAGGGAACGTAGGTAAGGAAGGTAGGGAATGTACGTAAGGAAGGTAGGGAATGTATGTAAGGAAGGTAGGGAATGTACATAAGGAAGGTAGGGAATGTAGGCATGTAGGTGGTCCTGATGGCCCCTGTGACTGGTTGCTTGATACAGAGAGTGGGGTTGGTGGGGGGTTTAAGGTGTGGGATGGTTAGGGTTAGGGTGTTTGGGAGGGGGGGTTAAGGTTGGGCTTTGGGTTAGGGTGGGGGGGTTTGGGTTCGGGTGGCGGGGGTTAGGGTGTGAGGTTATTTTTACATCCTGCTTCAGAGCGGTGATGTATTGTAATGTCAGTGTTTGTGTGTTTGTCCGTTAGTCCACCAAATATTTTCACAACCGTTCAGATAGAAAGATGGAACAAAAAGCACATGACTTGGGGAGCAAAGGGGATGAAAATGAGATGATGACCTTGAGAAAACTAGATCAAGGTCAAATTCCAACTTTTGTACACTCAGGAACCGGATAAGATAGAAAGACGAGGGAGAGGGCAAGTGTGAGTAAGACCATAGATCAAAGCTAGTGCTTTGATCTCTGACAGCAGGTCAGAGCACTAGCTTTTGAATTCAGGGTGTCGCGGGATGTTTCAGTCTGACTGCCCTGGTTCTCGTTCATCTTAGTACAGTCGTTGCTCGTCTGCATAGAACAAATGTTTTTACTGAAAGAGTGAAAACCTGGAGTCTTGGGTTCATGACCCATCCCTGGACTCTGGACTCAGGGGGGTCACACAGAACCCTGATGACCCCTCTCACTAAATTTGGCTTTGGTCGCCTCAACTTCTTCAATTATTAGAAACTAGAACATCTTGTCGTGATGACGTCATTAGTAGTTGTAGCACCGGAAACGGCCACCGGGCGGCAGCAACGTCACTGCTGTCACAGTTGGAGCCCCGCCCATGTACGTCAGAACGGCTCACTGCGCAGACTCCACCGTTCCACCGTGTTCGGTGCTGCACACGGGAGTCACAACAAACGGCCGCCGTTATCTCCCCCCTGAACGGAGGCCGGAGCCGCTCATCTGGGAAGAGCGGGACCGGACAGGAGGTCGGTGTGGACACCAGGAACCAGAGCGCGGTGGTCGGTGACAGTTTGAGCAGCGGAGTGGGGGGCAGAGCTCCGAACGGCCGGCGGATCCAACCGATCACCGGTAACCTGTGTCTCCCGTCCGCCCGGCTGCCGGTGCACCGAGCAGCGGCTGCTAGCCGTTAGCCGCTACCGGGCTAACGCCGAACGGCCACCCGCCCGTCGGTGCGCCGGAACGGCTACCGGTCACCATGCTGTCCTGCCGGTAAGCGTTCCGGTGCTAGCCGCGGAGCTAGCCGGGATCCCTCACGGAGCGGCCGAGGATGGTCGCGGTGACGGCGGCTGGAACGGAGGAACGCAGCTTCAGCAGCCCCGCCGGGCCCCGGCCCCGGCCCCGGCGGCCCCGGTTCCGGTAAACCCCCGCACCGACCGTCCGTCCCGAGAGCAGAGATGCAGGCGGCGCCGCAGTTCGACCTGACCAGCGAGGAGAACTCCCCCAAGTGGAGGGGGCTGCTAGTGCCGGCCCTGGAGAAGGTACACACACACACACACACACACACACAGAGTTTTCGCCAGAACCGCCTGGGGGGTGGGGGGGTTCTTGGAGGGTGTGGCAGCTCCCTGAACGGTGGTGGTTTGTGTTACAGGTCCTGAATCAGGTGCACCCCAACCTGGTGTCCCAGCAGGAGGCGCTGCAGTACATCGAGGAGCTGATCCTCCTGCTGCTCAGCACCTTGTGTCAGGCCCAGCCGCGCAGCGTCCAGGATGTGGAGGTACGGGTCCCAGTGGCCAGTAGGGGGCTCTGCTGCCACACCTCAGCCGGAGCTAGCTGATGACATCACCGGGAGACTGATGTGTGATTGGACATCTTCTCGAGCCACATCATGAGTTAAAGTGATAGAACACCACCCACTGAAGTGGTTTAACGCTTTGGTCCCCTATGTCTGAAGTCTAGACCAGATCAGTCCAGAACCTAGACCAGACCAGCCTGAGATGTAGACCAGATCAGCAAAGACTCCAGAGGCCTGTACCATAAAGCTGGATTACGATTTAGCGGGATAACTTCAGGCTTAACCCTGGCTCATCGGTACCATAAAGGTGGCTGACTTTCTATCGGGCTACGTTGTCGTGGTAACCTATGCTGAACACCTGACCTGCTCCAGAGCAGGATAAATTCAGGGTAAGAGCTCAGCAGGTATAACAGCCCCACCTACTGACCAATCAAAGCTCAGCAGGTATAATAGCCCCACCCACTGACCAATCAGAGCTCAGCAGGTATAAGGGCCCCACCTACTGACCAATCAGAGCTCAGCAGGTATAACAGCCCCACCTACTGACCAATCAGAGCTCAGCAGGTATAACGGCCCCACCTACTGACCAATCAGAGCTCAGCAGGTACAACGGCCCCACCTACTGACCAATCGGAGCTCAGCAGGTATAACGGCCCCACCTACTGACCAATCAGAGCTCAGCAGGTACAACGGCCCCACCTACTGACCAATCAGAGCTCAGCAGGTACAACGGCCCCACCTACTGACCAATCAGTTCTCTTAGAAAATGTTCTGTCCGTTTCATGAGAACCTGGTGGATCTTGGTCCACAGCTTGTGTGAAGAGCGCTCAGGCAGAGAGAATATTTAGAGATGGCTGTAATCCGTTGGATTACCTGAACAATCAGTGTAGAAAGGTCCAGGTTTTGGGGAGGGGGTTCCATTACATCTGTCAGCTGCTGGAGCCTTACGTCAGGAATGGAACCCAACCACGCGCTGACAGTCCCACACACAGGGTGCATTGCACTGAGGGGTTTTACCACCGTTAATATATTTCTTAGTGATGTTTAATTATTATGATGTCCTTAAATCCCTCGTTGGATGGGTTACAAGCAAGACACAGATAAAATACCATTAATCAATTATCTAAGTAAATCATGGATTGATTGATTGATTGATTGGTACTTCTATGTTTTCTGTTGGCGATGCTGAAAACCTGGGGGAGAACACAGTATGTAGAGCTATTCATAAAGTGGGGGGGCTACAATCACATGCCATAATGAAAAATGTGGTACACACACACATTTATGGAACACACACACGTTACTGTAGTCAGATATACAAGTGCAGTCATAGTGGGGAAGTACTATTAGAATGACACTAACTTCCATCGACACAGTCGGACATGTTTTCCCAGCAATCCTTGCTCCGTTTGGCAGCTGCAACTGTGTTGCTCTTAGCCTGGATTATTGATTTGTATTGATCCTATTTATTGATTATTATTGTTCGCTCCTCCGTTGTGAAATATGCGGCTCGGGCCGCTTTGTTGCATGTTTGTGATTGGTCGCATGCAGCAAACTCCGCCCTTTTTACGTGAGCGCGCACAGATCTAGAGTGGACACGTCTGAACTGAATCAGTGAGTTGATAGCCGGCTTTATGGTACCGAACATCCGGAGGGGGGGTGTCTCGGTAAGTGAAGCCAGATAAGTAAGAGGAAGCCCAGCCAGGTTCATCCAGCTTTATGGTACAGGCCTCTGATCAGTCCAGAATCTAGACTTGGTACAGAATCTAGACTTAGTCCAGAATCTAGACCAAATCATCCCAGAATCTAGACCAGATCAGTCCAGAATCTTGAGCGAATCTGTCCCTAATCTGGGCCAGATTGGCCCAAAATCTAGACCGGTTTTATCTAGCTTGCCTTGGAACTGGGGTCTTTGCTTCCCGTCCACACCTGTCTGCTCTTTTCACTCAGGAGCGAGTCCAGAAGAGCTTTCCTCACCCGATCGATAAGTGGGCCATCGCTGATGCTCAGACTGCCATTGAGAAGAGGAAGAGGAGGAACCCATTGGCCCTGCCCGTGGAGAAGATCCACCCTCTGCTGAAGGTACTCCTGCTTTGTCATCCTGATCACACGTTAAACGCTTGGGTAGGTTCTTAGTCCCCAGGTCGAGGTGAAGAGCAAAACGAAAAGGATCTTTGAAGATGTTCTTCTTGATTTACCCTGACCTGGGAGACTGAGAACCTACACAGACGACACTCTGCTTGTGATGGTATTTCCAATGATGCCTTGTGTTGACAGGAGGTGCTGGGGTACAAGGTGGATCACCAGGTGTCAGTTTACATGGTTGCAGTCTTGGAATACATCTCAGCTGACATCCTCAAACTGGCAGGAAACTATGTGAGGAACATCCGCCACTATGAGATCTCCCAGCAAGACATCACTGTGGCTATGTGTGCTGACAAGGTACTCGTTCATCCAGGGCCTGGTGGTCCAAATGTTTCCATCAATCCACTTCAAGGAACTTCTTTAAGGTCCAGTAGGTTGATGGGAACAACTTCTGGCACTTCTCAAAGTAAAAGCAGCCACAAAGGGCTTAAGAAGACATGAACCAGCTACTCCGTGGGTCATGTCTATTCTATGCTTCTGGCCAAAAACGATTGGCCAGAGGCATTCAGTGGGCGTGGCACCACACTTTTAAAGAGCAGTTCTTACCCAGATAGTCAAAGATGGGGGTCAGAACCTCAGATCAGAACCGTTTACCACCATCAATCCTCAGGCAAAGTATTGGATTCATCAGAATCTAAAGTTCTGGAATCAAAGCTATGCTCAAGTTAGCAGTGTGTAACGCCACCCAGACGCTGGGCTTGCACTAGTAGCTAGTGTGACTAAGCCACTGTCGCTCTGTGTAAAATAATTGAGCATGCCACAAAAAGCCACACTCTGTGTCCAAGACAGTGGTGCAGCGCGCAGACAAAATTTTTTCGAAAATGGGGTTGTTTTCCTGCATTCTGAGGGCAAAATCTTCTGTTCAGTTTACCTACAAAAATACTCTAAAGTCAACAGTTCAAGCTTAACTATCTTTACTTCTGTCCTACTTTATTCAGGTAGAAATGTGAGATTCAACAATTGAGAACTTACATTCACAATGTGAAGATACAGTCATACAAAATATTACTCAGTGTTTACTTGTAAGTTTTACTTGGACTAGAAGACATTTTAACTTTGACTTAGACAACACCATTGGTATGTCATAGTTTAGTTTTTTTTTTCTTCAATTCAATAACATGATTTTTCATTTCAATTTAAAAAGGCATATAAAATATCAAGCGAGGTGAATACACATTTACATGTATCACTGGTTATTCCTGCCGGTCATAGGGATCAAAAGTCTAAGACTACAAACAAGTATTGATAATATCTTTCATTGACCTTCTGATTGGTCTGTCACCACTCCTGCCCCCTCTCAGCATTCACCATTTGTTTATTAATGAGGATTTTAACACAAACTCTACTATAAAACACTGGATTCTTAATTTCTTTCCATCGATCGTCCTCACCTAGTCGTACACAAATTCGCGGGTTTAGCTTGTAAAAAAACAATCTTTTTGTTTTTCATTGGACGAGAGAAGGTCATGACCCGAGTGCATATTTAATGATCAGTAGCGTTCGGGTCACTAGCGAGCGTCGCTAGCGGAAATTGTGTCGCTAGCTGGTGGAAATACGCTCGCTAGCTAGCGGAAATAGCGTTGCTAGCTAGCAAAAATGGCGTCACTTGCGGAAATAGCAGCGCTAGCCGCTTGCAAGCAAAAAAGTTGTAAGTTTTAGCCCCTTTTCCGTAAAAATAAGAACGCCACTATGGCTACACAGTCTAAAAACCTTGTAGCCAATCAGGAATTTACTTCGCCTATGGCGAAGTGGCGAATGGCTAGCGCAAGTCACTTCCTGTGTCTCACCTGTGGCTCACCTGTCTCTTACCTGTATGTCTCACCTGTGTGCCTCACCTGCTCATCTGCAGGTGCTGATGGACATGTTCCACCAGGATGAGGATGACATCAGCAGCTTCCCTCTGATGGACGAGGAGCCGTCGACCAATGAGGAGCAGACCTACTATGAACTAGTGAGAAGCTTCATGTCCGATGGTCGTCAGTACCTGAGACAGCTGGACCTGCTCATCAAGGTGTTCCGAGAACCGTTCACCTCCAACACCATGCTCTTCTCCCAACACGTACGTACCCTAAGAACCACCCAGAACCATGTCACCAGGTAGTCACCAAGTAGACCTGATGGGTCTGTACGTACCAGGTAGACCTGATGGGTTTGTAGGTATCAGGTAGACCTGATGGGTTTGTAGGTACCAGGTAGACCTGATGGATTTGTAGGTACCAGGTAGACCTGATGGGTTTGTAGGTACCAGGTAGACCTGATGGGTCTGTAGTCACCAAGTAAACCTGATGGGTTTGTAGTCACCAGGTAGATCTAACGGGTTTGCAGGTACCAGGTAGACCTGATGGGTCTGAAGTCACCAGGTAGACCTGATGGGTTTGTAGGTACCAGGTAGACCTGATGGGTTTGTAGGTACCAGGTAGACCTGATGGGTTTGTAGGTACCAGGTAGACCTGATGGGTCTGTAGTTACTGGGCTGATCTGATGAAGGAAACTACCGACGCCCGGTGTCTCCGGGGGAATCGTAGCCAATTCCCATCTCCCCTCTGTGCTCATCAGGACGTGGACGGTATCTTCAGCCGGATTGTGGACATCCATGAGGTCACCATGAAGCTGCTGGGTCTCATCGAGGACACGGTGGAGATGACAGACGACGGCAGTCCTCACCCTCTAGTAGGAAGCTGCTTTGAGGACCTGGCTGAGGTGGGTTCTTTCCTAATGGTCCGTATGGGATCGACTGACGGAGTGTTTTTTTGTGCAACTGTGACTCTTCTTTGATCCGGCTGTCAGGAACTGGCCTTTGACCCCTATGAAACCTACGCCCAGGACATCCTACGTTCTGGTTTCCACGAACACTTCCTGGGTCAGGTCTCTAAGCCAGGAGCTGCCTTCCACCTGCAGGTAAAGCCCACCTCAAGAGCGACAGACTTCACCTGCATCATTGTGGGTGGGTCAGACCTGATGACTGCAGTCTTTCAGGAGCGTTTGGACCAGTCCTTCAGAAGCTACGGAAGGCTCATAGTGATAATGTGAAACTAACAGGTGTCTTGTCTCCCTCTAGTCCATCTGTGAAGGCTTTAAAGAAGCGGTCCAGTACGTTCTGCCCAGACTGTTGCTCAGCCCCATGTACCACTGTCTGCACCTGTTCGAGATCCTCAAGGTGAGACCTGGACCAGCACAGTAGATTAGTGTTACACTAGACCTGGCTTTCACTGGCTGATGCTCGATAAACATCTCAATGAATGAACCAATCAGAGATGCAGGTGCACCTCAGAATTCCTGCTGATTGGAGGATACTATTCCTCTCAGAGTGACTGATGGCTCCAGAGTCCTGACTTCAAGATGTTAAACCACTGTATCTAGACCAGTATGATGAATCCCAGTATCAGGCTGGTACCAGCTGCTCCTGACCAGTAGGACTAGTCCAGCTCTGGGCTTTGGGTGAGGTTCAGATTAAATCTGTGAAATCCCTCTAGTCATGTTCTGCAGATTACTTTGGGGCTAAGGGGGTCAGAGGCAGGGTAGATCTGAAGGGTTCTGTTGGGTTTCTCTGTTCGTTCAAACACTTTGAAATGTCTGCTGATTTGATTAAGCACTACGTAAAGATTGATTGATTGATTGATTGATTAATTGATTGATTTGTCTGTCCTGTTCTAGTTCCTATCATCTGATCACAAACCAGTAAATCTGTCTGAGTCATCCTGGAGCTAGACCTGGATTTAATCCAGGTCTAGGTCCTGTTTTTGCTCTGGTGTTTTGTATAAGCTAACTGACATCAACTGTGGCAACCCTGAACCCTTTTCTTATTTGATGACATCAGCTGCAGGGACAGGTGATCTCACCAATGGCTGTCCTCCTCTGTTTCCATAGCAACTAGAGGAGAAGAGCGAGGATGAGGAGGATAAAGAATGTCTGAAACAGGCCATCACAGCTCTGCTCAATCTCCAGAGCAGCATGGAGAGGATCTGCTCCAGGAACCTCCCCAAGAGGAGGCTCAGGTAGGTTACTGGTACCAGTACCACTACCCGCACCAGTACCCACACCAGTATCTGCACCAGTACGACTACCCGCACTAGTACTAGCACCAGTCCCTGCAAAACTGAAATACAAAGAAAGGTCCAGGTGAACTTCAGGACCCCTGGAGGAGGTTCTGTGGCCCCTGGGGACCAGAGGAGGTTCTGTGGCCCCTGAGGACCAGAGGAGGTTCTGTGGCCCTTAAGGACCAGAGGAGAAGGTGTGTGTGTGTTGGTGCAGATGAAGAACGGGGCGTAGTAAACACACAGTCAGCGCTGGGGCTCCTCCCGTCCTGTGTTTCCCTCTGGACAGAAATAGACCAGGAGGTGGGGGTGGAGAACCTACACAGACATGGGGGGTGGAATGCTGAGGGTCAGACTGGTGTTGGTGGAGGGAAGTGTCGTCAGCTCCTGGGCGGTGCTGCTGCAGCTCATTGTTCTCTGGTGTTCCAAAGAGCACAGGAACATGTCTGCTGAGGACCGTCGCTGAAGTTGAACCTGCTGAGGACCAAAAAGACGACCAAAGGAGGGCGGAGACGGGTGGAGGTTTGGCAGGTGGATATGAGGACGTAGGTCAATGCAGTTCTTTCCAATGTTTTTCTGTTCTGTTCTGCAGCAGGTTCATGTTTCAGCTCCAGACTGTTATGGAACAGGTGAAGGCTCTCAGAGGAGGTAGATGGATGCTCTCAGATGAAGGTGGAGGCTGATGGAGGTAGATGGATGCTCTCAGATGAAGGTGGAGGCTGATGGAGGTAGATGGATGCTCTCAGATGAAGGTGGAGGCTGATGGAGGTAGATGGATGCTCTCAGATGAAGGTGGAGGCTGATGGAGGTAGATGGATGCTCTCAGATGAAGGTGGAGGCTGATGGAGGTAGATGGATGCTCTCAGATGGAAGTGGAGGCTGTTAGTTGAAGGTGGAGGTGCTGACGTAGGCTTTCGTTTGGACGCTGTGTTCGCATTCCTTCAGGGTTTATGGTAAACTGATTAGAGATCAGCTGGAAACAGACTAGTCCCAGTTAAAGGAGCAGTACGCTGCTAGGCTAACGTAGCTACACAGTTAAAGGAGCAGTACACTGCTAGGCTAACGTAGCTACACAGTTAAAGGAGCCGTACGCTGCTAGGCTAACGTAGCTACACAGTTAAAGGAGCAAGTACCCTGTCAGGCTAACGTAGCTACACAGTAAAGGAGCAGTACGCTGCTAGGCTAACATAGCTACACAGTAAAGGAGCAGTACGCTGCTAGGCTAACATAGCTACACAGTAAAGGAGCAGTACGCTGCTAGGCTAATGTAGCTACTTGTTGGCGCTGTGCTGCAGTGAGGAGTCTACAGGCCTACAGCTGGATGAGAGTTTTGCAGACCTACCTGTACAGATGGCGTGATGACTAGTTAGCGTGTGATGATGTCACAGCAGTGATGATGTCACAGCAGTGGTGATGTAATGGTATGTTTGTGTAACAGTCCTCGCTGATGTCAGGAGTTTTCCTGCTGTGACCTCACTTCCTTTTGGCCGTGACAGTGGCGTCACTGGTTTGATTGTATCGTCCAATCAAGAGGCACTCTGCTATCACATGTTCTCTGTCTTCCTGGTCCTGGTGGATGTTCTCCTTCCTCCTGGTTCTGGTGGATGTTCTCCGTCCTCCTGGTCCTGGTGGATCCTCACGTTCTTCCACCTTCTCCTGTGTGCAGTGAGTCGGCGTGTCGGTTCTACAGCCATCAGATGAAGGGAAAGCACCGGGCCATCAGAAAGATGAACGAGATACAGAAGAACATCGATGGTTGGGAGGGGAAGGACATCGGTCAGTGCTGCAATGAGTTCATTATGGAGGGCACCCTGACCCGTGTGGGCGCCAAACACGAGCGCCATATCTTCCTGTTTGATGGCCTGATGATCTGCTGCAAGTCCAACCACGGGCCGCCGCGGCTGCCTGGCGCTGGCTCCACCGCCGAATACCGTCTCAAGGAGAAGTTCTTCATGCGCAAAGTCCAGATCAACGACAAAGACGACAAGGAGGGCGAGTACCGGCACGCCTTCGAGATCATCCTGAAGGACGGCAACAGCGTGGTGTTCGCCGCCAAGTCGGCGGAGGAGAAGAACGGCTGGATGGCGGCACTGATCTCGCTGCAGTACCGCAGCACGCTGGAGCGCATGCTGGACTCTGCCCTGCTGCAGGAGGACAAGGACGAGCAGGTGAGGCTCCCCGGACCCGAGGGCTACCGCTTCTCCCAGCCGGACTCCGAGGAGAACGTCGTGTTCGAGGAGAACGTCCAGTCCAAGTCTGGCATCCCCATCATCAAAGCCGGGACCGTCCTGAAACTGATCGAGAGACTCACCTTCCACATGTATGCAGGTGAGCTCACGCCGAGTCAGCACACAGGAAGTCCAGACATGGACAGGATGTCACCGATGACGACTCAGCACCACAATGGGGCCGTAGGTCCACAGCAGTAGCCCCACCACACATTTCACCTAGGACTACCGCAGTTCACCTAGGACTACCGCAGTTCACCTAGGACTACCGCAGTTCACCTAGGACTACCGCAGTTCACTTAGGACTACCGCAGTTCACCTAGGACTACCGCGGTTCACCTAGGACTACCGCAGTTCACTTAGGACTACCGCAGTTCACCTAGGACTACCGCAGTTCACTTAGGACTACTTGACGTGACACTTGATGTGACACCTAACGTGACACCTGACGTGACTCCTGACTCCTGACACCTGACACAACACCTGACCTGATGTGACACTTGATGTGACACCTAACGTGACACTTGATGTGACACCTGTTACCTAACGTGACTCCTGACACCTGACGTGACACTTGATGTGACACCTAACGTGACACCTGATGTGACACCTGTTACCTAACGTGACTCCTGACACCTGACGTGACACTTGATGTGACACCTAACGTGACACCTGACGTGACTCCTGACACCTGACGTGACACTTATCACCTGACGTGACACTTGATGTGACACTTGACGTGACACCTGTCACCTGACGTGACACCTGTCACCTGACGTGACTCCTGACACCTAACGTGACACTTGATGTGACACCTGTCACCTGACGTGACACCTGTCACCTGATGTGACACCTGACGTGACACCTGTCACCTGACGTGACATTGACTCCTGGCTGTTTGAGAATGTTTTTCATTGATCGTTTGGAGAACTCATATTTTGCCATTGGGGAATCAAATCAAGTCGATATTGTTATTGATCCCTATTGATTGACTGACTGATTGATGAGGAACGGTTTGGATAGTCCTCAGGGACCATCAGTCTCTGGATGGATGCATGACTGATGTTCCCTTGTATGAATATTGATCATCCTGATCTGGTCTGATTTTTCTGATCGTCGTTCTCTTTCCATTTCTCTGTCAGATCCAAACTTTGTGCGAACCTTTCTGACAACCTATAGATCTTTCTGCAAACCCCAGGAGCTGCTGGACCTGCTGATGGAGAGGTAAGTTCACCGACCCCGTCAGGCTGTCTCTTGATGAGGTCCCTGAACGACCCCCAGATCTCATGAAATCTGTGGTGGGTCTTTGACTAAGTGTAACGCAGTTGCTCCAGGTATAATTAATGTCGCTCAACCAGATCTTATGGCGGGGTGGGGGCACGACCCTTGTTCCCAACATCAGGGCCTGCTGGGGTGAGAGTAGTTACTGAAGAAGGGCTTCAACCCAGAGGAAATCCTGTTCAGCCTGGTTTGTGAGACATGCAGCTGATGGAGGACCCTCACCCCCAACCCCTAACCCTAACCCCCAACCCAACTCCTAACCCCAAACCTTAACCCTAACCCATAACCCATAACCCCAAACCCCCAACCCAACTCCTAACCCCTAAACCCCAACCCAACTCCTCACCCCCAACCCAACTCCTAACCCATAACCCCTAACCCCAAACCCCCAACCCAACTCATAACCCCTAACCCCCAACCCAACTCATAACCCCTAACCCCTAATCCCTAACCTCTATCCCCTAACCCATAATCTTAAACCTAACCTTAACCCATGACCCTAACCTTAACCCCTACCCCTAACCCACAACCCAACTCCTAACCCCTAACCTTAACCCACAACCCAACTCCTAACCCCTAACCTTAACCCATAACCCAACTCCTAACCCCTAACCTTAACCCATAACCCTAACCCCTAACCTTAACCCCTAACCCCTAATCTTAACCCCTAACCTTAACCCCTAACTTTAACCCCTAACCTTAACCCCTAACCTTAACCCCTGACCCAGACCCGTGTTCCTAAAGCTCTGCTCTCAGGTCTGATCTCTGTTGTTGGTCCAGGTTTGAGATACCGGAGCCGAGGCCGTCTGAAACGGACCAGATGGAAGGAGAACAACCGCTTAGTGCTGAACTGAAGCGCTTCCGGAAAGAGTTTGTTCAGCCGGTCCAGCTCAGGTAGGACCTGCTGGCCCAGGACCTGCATAAGATGAGTCACATGACCTGAGGCAGGACAAGATTTTATATGACACACAGTTCTCTGACTGTGTGTGTCAGTCAGATCCAGTCAGACAGACTGCTGAGTCATGGTGTGACAGACTGCTTCGACATGGTGTGACAGACTGCTGAGTCAGGGTGTGACAGACTGCTGAGTCACAGGGTGACAGACTGCTGAGTCATAGTGACTGTGTGACAGGTGTGGTTGGTTCTGCAGGGTGCTGAACGTGTGTCGCCACTGGGTGGAGCACCACTTCTACGACTTTGAGCGAGACCCCCACCTGCTGAGACGTCTGGAGGAGTTCATCGCCTCTGTCCGAGGTAACGGGACGGGACAGGGCGTGGCTTTAGTGATGTCACCGCTTACATCACAGATCTCATGCATTGCAGGTAAGGCAATGAGGAAGTGGGTGGAGTCTATTACAAAGATCATCCAGAGGAAGAAGCAGGTCCAGGTGAGCGTACCCTGCCACAGCATCACCTTCCAGAGCCCCCCTCCGTCCATCGAGTGGCACCTCTGTCGCCCGGGTAACGTGGACCAGTTCGACCTGATGACGCTGCACCCCATCGAGATCGGACGACAGCTGACCCTCCTGGAGTCCGACTTCTACAGGTGATATAGCTGGCTCACGCCTGTCTCACGCCGGTGTCACACCTGCCTCACGCCTGTCTCACACCTGTGTCCCACAGAGCGGTCCAGCCCTCGGAGCTGGTGGGCAGCGTTTGGACCAAAGAGGACAAGGAGATACACTCCCCCAACCTGCTGAGGATGATCCGCCACACCACCAACCTCACCCTGTGGTTTGAAAAGTAAGCACAGGTCACATGACCGACCTGAGGTCCAATCCGGATTCAGAGTCTCGTCGTCTGACGTGTTTAAGTCGATGAGATGTTAGGAGTTCACAAATGGATAGCCTGCCACTGAAACCACCTCACCATCGTCACCATCATCCTGCTCTACGTGTGTGTGTGTGTGTGTGTGTGTGTGTGTGTGTGTGTGTGTGGGGTACAGGTGTATTGTAGAAACAGAGAATTTGGAGGAACGTGTTGCTGTGGTGTCACGGATCATCGAGATTCTTCAGGTTTTTCAGGAGCTGAACAACTTCAATGGCGTTCTGGAGGTGGTCTGCGCCATGAACTCCTCTCCGGTTTACCGGCTGGACCACACTTTCGAGGTAACAAGTCCTGGTCCTGGTCCTTGTTTTCGTCCTGGTCAGTTTCCTTGCTGCACTCACACTGCCATCTACTGGCAGGAGAAGCGTACTGCAGTCGTATTTTAACAGAAGACCCGTTTCCAATGAGGACTGTTTCCACCTTATGTCATGACCACGGTCAAACAATAATATTAGACTGTTGGTGCTAGCAGCTGGTTTCACTCACAAACGGTTGTTGTGTGTGGTTCTGCTGTTTGGACTCTCTGCTCACAAACATGAACATTGTTAACAGTTAGGACTCTAAATGATGTCAATTAGTTATTTCTGCTCCTGACATAGCAGATGCCTTACACCAGATTGGTCACATGATTCCTTCTGGCAGATGGCCGTGATTGGTTGGGCGCTTGATAGACAGATAGTGGGTGGAGTTGGTGACAGTGTGAGACTTTCAAGTGAGCTTTTTCAAATATATAGGTGGGGAGATTAATGGCAAGGAAAACATCCTAGCAAAAGCGTTGTCATGGAAACAGGGTTGTACTGGCATGGGACAGGGTGTTATGATGTGGGACAGGGGTGTTATGACGTGGGACAGGGGTGTTATGACGTGGGACAGGGGTGTTATGACATGGGACGGGTGTACCAGGTGGGACAGGGGTGTTATGATGTGGGACAGGTGTGTACTAGAGTGGGACAGAGGCTTACTAGCATGGGAAACGGGAGTTCTAGCGTTGGACGGGGGGTTATGATGTGGGACAGGGGTGTACTAGGTGGGACATGGGTGTTATGATGTGGGACGGGTGAACTAGCGTGGGACAGGGGTGTACTAGGTGGGACAGGGGTGTAGGGTCCAGGGCAAAGGAAACGTTATTTAAAGTGTTTCTTCTGCTCTCAGCAAATCGCCAGCCGTCAGAGGAGAATCCTGGAGGAAGCTCACGAGCTGAGCGAAGATCACTACAAGAAATATTTAGCCAAACTACGCTCCATCAATCCCCCCTGTGTCCCCTTCTTTGGTACGCTCCAGCTCCCCATTTAAGGAACGGGTCTGAACCTGACACAGGTAGTAACCTGTGTGTGTGTGTGTGTGTGTGTCAGGCATCTACCTGACCAACATCTTGAAGACAGAGGAGGGGAATCCCGACTTCCTGCGCCGTCACGGTAAAGACCTGATCAACTTCAGCAAGAGGAGGAAAGTGGCTGAGATCACCGGAGAGATCCAACAGTACCAGAACCAGCCCTACTGCCTCAGAGGGGAGACTGACATCAGGGTCAGTGTGAGCTCACTTCCTGTTTACCCACCATGACACAGCATGCCACTCTGAGCTCTCTGTGTTTTGGAGCAGAAGTTCTTCGAGAACCTCAACCCGATGGAGGACATGTGTGAGAAAGACTTTGCTGATCATCTGTTCAACAAGTCTCTGGAGATCGAACCCCGAAATGCCAGATCGTTACCTCGATTTGTAAGTGTTGGGTTAGGGGTTAGGGTTAAAGGTTGGGGGTTGGGTTAGGGGTTAGGGGTTAAGGGTTAGAGGGTTAGGGGTTAAGGGTTAGGGTTAGGAGTTAGATTAGGGATTAGATTAGGGGTTGGGTTACGGTTGGGGGTTGGGTTAGGGTTAGGGGTTAGGGTTAGGGGTTAGGGTTAGGGGTTAGGGTTGGGTTGGAGGTTAGGGTTAGTGTTGGGTTAGGGGTTGGGGCTGAACGGTGTGAACCAGAACATCCACAATGCACCTGGGGGTGTGTCCATCTCCTGTTATCCACACACAAACATCTTGCTGCTGCTAGCAGGTACCAGTTGTGTCTGTGCTGTGAGTTGAAGCCCCTCCCCCTCCTCCAGGTGAAGAAGTACACCTGTCCTCTGAAGTCTCCAGGCATCCGGCCCACATCCGTCAGGCCGAGCACCATGAGACACCCGACGCCTCTGCAGAACGAGCCTCGGAAGATCAGCTACAGCCGCGTCCCCGACAACGAGGCCGAAGGTGGGGCAGTCTCCGCCCCTAACTCGCCCAGAACCCCCCTGACTCCGCCCCCTGCCTCCGCCGCTTCCAGCTCCACTGATGTGGGCAGTGTGTTCGACTCGCCACAGGGTCCCAGCAGCCCCTTTCACTCCAGTAAGCCCCGCCCACCGGTCTGCCACCCAATCAGACACGTTTAATCGTCCTATTGGTTGAGACGGAGCAGTTTTACGTGACGCACCTGAACGATGCTAATCTGAATCAATGCTCAAACAGGATGGCTAGAATAGCGTAGCTTAGCATAGCAACAGGAAACAGGGACCTGTGTTTGCTTTAACAAATCCTCCTCTCCTCCTCTTCCTCCTCCTCTTCCTTCTCTTCCTCCTCCTCTTCCCCCTCCACCTGGTCCTCCTCCTCTTCCTCCTTCTCCTCCTCTTCTTCCTCCTCTTCCTCTTCCTCCTCCTCTTCCTCCTTCTCCTCCTCTTTCCTCCTCTTCTTCCTCCTCTTCCTCTTCCTCCTCCTCTTCCTTCTCTTCCTCCTCCTCTTCCCCCTCCACCTGGTCCTCCTCCTCTTCCTCCTTCTCCTCCTCCTCCTTCCTCCTCCTCTCTGCAGCCTGCGACAGCATCTTTTCTCTGCCACACGGTCCACGTTAGTATTTCCTCCCTGACATCATCAGTGACATCACTCACCTGTGCTTCCTTGTGATGTCATCAGTGACATCATCTGTGATCAGCTTTTCATTCAGCTGTGAATCACACGTGTGTGTGTGTGTGTGTGTGTGTGTGTTGGTTCTGTGTGTGAGAGAGAGTGTGTGTGTGTGTGAATGTGTGTTGGTTCTGTGTGTGTGTGTGTGTGTGTGTGTGTGTGTGTTGGTTCTGTGTGTGAGAGAGAGTGTGTGTGTGTGAATGTGTGTTGGTTCTGTGTGTGTGTGTGTGTGTGTGTGTTGGTTCTGTGTTTGTGTGTGTGTGTGTGTGTTGGTTCTGTGTGTGAGAGAGTGTGTGTGTGTGTATGTGTGTTGGTTCTGTATGTGTGTCAGTGTGTGTCTTAGTGTGTGTTTGTGTGTGTGTTTTGGTCCTGTGTGTGTTTGTCTCAGTGTGTGACGGCTGCTCTGCTCTCAGGCTCCTCCCTCTTCTTTGGCTCCTCCTCCGTCTCTCAGGCTCCTCCTCTGTCTCCTCCCTCTTTTCAGGCTCCTCCTCTGTCTCCTCCCTCTCAGGCTCCTCCTCTGTCTCCTCCCTCTTTTCAGGCTCCTCCTCTGTCTCCTCCCTCTTCTTAGGCTCCTCCTCTGTCTCCTCCCTCTTTTCAGGCTCCTCCTCTGTCTCCTCCCTCTTTTCAGGCTCTCCTCTGTGTCCTCCCTCTTCTTAGGCTCCTCCTTTGTCTCCTCCCTCTTCTCAGGCTCCTCCTCCATCTCCTCCCTGCTCTCAGGCTCCTCCTCTGTCTCCTCCCTCTTAGGCTCCTCCTCCGTCTCCTCCCTCCTGAGCTTCAGGGCTTCGGACGACGCCCCGGTCCCGCCTCCTGTTCCTCCCCGCAGACGTCCGGAGTCGGTTCCTGCTGAGTCATCGTCTCCGTCTAAGGTAGCCCCGCCTCCTGTGCACCTGGGGGGCTTTGGGGGCAGTGCCGTGTGCTAACATCTCTCCCCCCACAGATGACGTCCCAGTTGGACAGCCCCCCGGCCGTCCCCCCCCGTCAGCCCACCTGTAAGCTCCTCCCACCTCGCTACTCCTCATCGCTGTCTTCATCGTCCCCCCCCGACAGCCCGCCTTCCCTCCCCCCTCGGGAGCCTCTGGGCTCCCCTTTGCATCTACTGCCCCCTCCCCAGGGCCGCCCACGCTGTGAACTCCTCCCTCAGGCTTTCTTCCCCTCCTCCCCCCCCTCCATCAACTCTGCTGGCTCCTCCCCACCTCCCCTCACTGTTGTCCCCAGCCCCTCCCCTTCCTACAGGAGGATGCCCCTCCCCTCCCCTCCCCTCCCCCCCCTGGACGGCCCCCCTGTGCCCCCCCGGCACGTTGTGCCCAAACTGCCACCCAAGACTTATAAGAGGGAGTCTCTAACCCACGCCCCCCTGCTTGACACCCCACCTGCACTGTAATTGGACAATCTGGACTTCATGAAGAGGCAGGCAGCTGACTGGACAGCTGGCAGAGGAGGCGGGGCTGAACATTTGAACACTACAGCTGATTGGTTCACATGGATTAGAAACGGTCTGACGGGCCAATCAGGAGGTTCTGATCAGATCCGGACGTCACATGACCCCGAGGAACACCCCCCCCGAACAGACGGATGGATGGCCCCCAGGGTCTGAACCAGAACCCCCCCAGGGTCTGAACCGGAACACTCCAGGATCTGGTCCAGAACCCCCCAGGGTCTCAACCGGAACCCCCCCCAAGGTCTGGACCAGAACCCCCCCAGGGTCTGGTCCAGACCCTGTTTGGTTCAGAACCTGGACCAAACAGGGTCTGAACCAAACAGGTCCTGGTGGTCCCGGTGGTCCTGATGGTCCTCGTGGTCCTGGTGGTCTTGATGGTCCTGGTGGTCCCTGTGGTCCTGGTGGTCCTGATGGTCCTGATAGTCCTGATGGTCCTGGTGGTCCTGGTGGTCCTGGTGGTCCTGGTGGTCCTGATGGTCCTGGTGGTCCTGATGGTCCTGGTGGTCCTGATGGTCCTGATAGTCCTGATGGTCCTGGGGGTCCTGGTGGTCCTGGTGGTCCTGGTGGTCCTGGGGGTCCTGATGGTCCTGTTGGTCCTGATGGTCCTGGTGGTCCTGATGGTCCTGTGGGTCCTCGTGGTCCTGGGGGTCCTCGTGGTCCTGGGGGTCCTGATGGTCCTGGGGGTCCTCGTGGTCCTGGTGGTCCTGATGGTCCTGGGGGTCCTGATGGTCCTGGGGGTCCTCATGGTCCTGATGGTCCTGGTGGTCCTTGTGGTCCCGGTTGTAAAGGAATATCATGAATATAAAACAAGGGAATAAACTGTGTTTTTAGCGGCGAGCTGAACGAACCAACCAGACGCTGTCGTTTGTCAACGTCACACTGAGCCACTATTGATCCACTATTGGTCCACTACTGACTAATTATTGATCCACTATTGACTCACTATTCATCCGCTACTGATCCCCTATTGACCCACTTTTGATCCCCTAGTGACCCACTATTGACTCATTATTGATCCACTATTGACCCACTTTTGGTCCCATTACTGATCCACTATTGACCCACTACTGACCCACTATTGACTCCCTATTGATCCACGACTGACCCACTGCTGATCCAGTTCACTGCTGATCCAGTTCAGTCCATTTACATGGGCGTCCTGTGACGATCGGGAGCAGACTCTAGTTTGTTCCACTTAATTTTATTTGAAGGAAATTAAAGATATTTAGTTTTGTTGGAATGAAACTTTTATTCTGAAATACTGACATTAAACAGGAAGTCAGAGGACAGCTGTCAGCTGATTTGGACTGCTCATGTCTCACATCCAGACTGGAGCTCCTGATGCGAGCTTTGGATCAGGGTCTGGATGCGGTCCAGGATGATCTGGTTGGAGCTGAAACAGTTTTCGGGTCCGTAGGGGGGGGTGACTGTCAAAACCCCGGCCACCCTCAGGTCCTCGCCGTCCTCACACACCGGAACCCAGTTCTTCTCCAGCCAGCTCTGCACACGCCTCCTCCTCCTCCTCAGCTCCTCCGGGTCCAGATCACACCTCTGAGGCGGGAACGAGGCCCCGAGACGCACCGCTGTCTCCTCGTCAGCTTCCTGGAGGACCTCCACCTCCCCCACAGCATGACCCATCACCACCTGCACCGAAGCTCTGCCCTCCTCCCTGAAGGTGACCAGGACCAGACTGAGGAGACACGGTCAGAACAAGGCACAGGAGACACAGGGTCACAACGAGGCACAGGAGACAGGGTCAAACAAAGCACAGGAGACAGAGGGTCACAACGAGGCACAGGAGACTGTCTCTTAAAGATCAGCTGATTCAGCCGGTAAAATGTAAATATATGTAAATGTATAAATCATCTTCTCCTTTGGGCTTTTCCCTTCAGGGGTCTCCACAGCCAATCAGTGTCCTCCATCTAACCCTGTCTTCTGCATCCTCTTCTCTCACACCAACTACCTTCATGTCCTCTTTCACTACATCCATAAACCTCCTCTTTGGTCTTCCTCTAGGCCTCCTGCCTGGCAGTTCAAAACTCAGCATCCTTCTACCAATATATTCACTATCTCTCCTCTGGACATGTCCAAACCATCTCAGTCTGGCCTCTCTGACTTTATCTCCAAAACCTCTAACATGTGCTGTCCCTCTGATGTACTCATTCCTGATCCTATCCTTCCTGGTCACTCCCAGAGAGAACCTCAGCATCTTCATCTCTGCTACCTCCAGCTCTGTCTCCTGTCTTTTCCTCAGTGACACTGTCTCTAGACCAAACAACATCGCTGGTCTCACCACAGTTTTGTACACCTTTCCTTTCATTTTAGCTGAAACTCTTCTATCACACATCACACCTGACACTTCACCCGTTCCATCCTGCCTGGACACGTTTCTTCACCTCTTTTCCCCACTCTCCATTGCTCTGGACTGTTGACCCTAAGTACTTAAAATCCTCCACCTTCTTGATCTCTTCTCCCTGTAACCTCACTCTTCCACTTGGGTCCCTCTCATTCACACACATGTACTCTGTCTTACTGCGGCTAACCTTCATTCCTCTCCTTTCCAGGACAAACCTCCACCTCTCTAGCTTCTCCTCCACCTCGTCCCTACTCTCACTGCAGATCACAATGTCATCTGCAAACATCATAGTCCATGGAGATTCCTGTCTAACCTCGTCTGTCAGCCTGTCCATCACCATAGCAACAAGAAGGGGCTCAGAGCTGATCCCTGATGCAGTCCCACCTCCACCTTGAACTCCTCTGTCACACCTACAGCACACCTCACCACTGTCTTACAGTCCTCATACATGTCCTGCACCGCTCTAACATACTTCTCTGACACTCCAGACTTCCTCATACAATACCACAGTTCCTCTCTGGGCACCCTGTCATAAATGTACGTACGTATGTAAATAATGTAGTTAAATGATCGCCGTCGGGACATTAGTGACGTAATTCAATTTGAAAAAAGTATTGATTCTTTCCCGTTTGGACGGCAGACAGCATGTCTGCTAGTACTTGTAACCTTCAGTTCGGCTGACGTCACTGCTGATCAATATCCTCACTGATGGACTATTTCGTTCTACAGGCGCTTCCGGTCGTCACCTGGCGGACACCGGGTCCACGGTCAGCAGCCATCCCCGGAACTCTCCGTCTCTTCCCACCGTCACCTTCACCTGTTTGCTGACGTAACTAAGCCACTGCAGCGGACCTAGTAGAGGCCAGCCGCACTGCATCTCGGTCCGCCGATCCACCGCCGAGCTCCAAGATCAATGTAAGATCATCAATACAACCGATTGATCTGCAGCGAGCCTCCAGTACGGGCCTCAAACCCTCCGGGGGAAACAAGCTGGGAGAAAGGTTCCGCTGCTGAGACGCTGCCGAAAAGCAGCCGCTGCTGCCCCCTGCTGGAGGTGGCGGGGAACCGCGCCCTCAGACCGGAACGTTTAACGGTTCGGTTCAGACCGAGAGCCCGAATGGACTGGCAGTAATAATCAAGACTATGACCATAATGCTAACAACAATAACAATACTACAATACCCTAACCCTAATAATAATAACAATACTAATAGTAACAATAATAGTAATGTAGCCGCAAGAGGGCACAAGCCAGTGTCTTATTGTGCCAGTCCAAGCCCTGATAAATACAGAGGGTTGCATCAGGAAGGGCATCCGGAGAAAAACTTTTGCCAAATCAAAGATACGAATCAAACCTATGACTTCCATACTGGATCGGTCGAGGCCCGGGTTAACAACGACCGCCATCGGCGCTGTTGACCTACAGGGCGCCGGTGGAAATTGGACTACTGTTGGTCGTAGAAGGAGAGGAGGAAAGTGTGTTCACACGTAGAAAGAGAAGAGTATAGGACTAAGAGTAGGGACGTTGAATGTTGGAACTATGACAGGAAAAGGTAGAGAGTTGGTCGACATGATGCAGAGGAGGAAGGTAGACATACTGTGTGTCCAGGAGACCAGGTGGAAAGGTAGCAAGGCTAGAAGTTTAGGAGCAGGGTTCAAGTTGTTCTATCATGGTGTAGATGGGAAGAGAAATGGAGTAGGAGTTATCTTGAAGGAGGAGTTTGTTAGGAACGTCCCGGAGGTAAAAAGAGTGTCAGATAGAGTGATGAGTCTGAAGCTAGAAATAGAAGGTGTGATGGTCAATGTTGTTAGTGGGTATGTTCCACAGGTAGGATGTGAGCTGGAGGAGAAGGAGAAATTCTGGTTGGACTTTGATGAAGTGATGCAGAGCATACCGAGAAGTGAGAGAGTTGTCATTGGCGCAGACTTCAATGGACATGTTGGTGCAGGTAACAGAGGTGATGAGGAAGTGATGGGCAGGTTTGGTATCCAGGAGAGGAACGCAGAAGGAACGCAGTGTGTGTCGTGTGACGGTGTGTGTTGTGTGATGGTGTGTGTCGTGTGACGGTGTGTGTCGTGTGAAGGTGTGTGACGTGCATGTTGTGTGACGTGCATGTCGTGTGACGGTGTGTGTCGTGTGAAGGTGTGTGTCGTGTGACGTGTGTGTTGTGGCAGCCACGTGTCCGTCAGTCTGGCTGTAGTTTCTCACCGTTGAGACTGTGGAGTCGGTGAATTGTGGGTTCTGTGCTAAAGCACCGTGTAAACCCAATCCATGACTATTATTAATCACTTCCCGTTTGTTCAGGAAGTACCATGTACACTTCCTCGTGAGACGACTGACTTGGAGACTCAGTCCTGTTCTTCTTTACAGACGTGTGGTGGAGGATGGCAGGCAGGAAGGGTCATAAAAGCTGTACACACCTGGTTGTGGACAGACTCTCACCACCATGGATCTCGACCCCATAACAGGATGAGGAACCCTTCTGGTCCTAGTTTGAGATCCATGTTTTCTTACGCTGGTAGCTTTAGTTAACTTTTCGTCAGAGCCTCTTTCTAATCTTCTAATCTTACTGTGATCATTTTCTTGATGAGGACTGATTTGAAACCAACATCCAGTATGTCAGTGTTGGACAACGTCCTCAAAGCTCTTGTGAGTGAATTAAGGAGTTGATGAATCTTCCCTCAGGATGATGGTTGAGGAGCATTTGGAGCACCTGAAGGACGGCGTCACTGCTCCCGCTGTGAGATGTTGAACAGTAGCAGCGTTCTGTCGTGTGCACATCATCAGACCGTGTTGCACATCACTAGTCTTCAGGCCTGCTGTCCTTCTGCTGCTCAGCACACAGTTTTCAAAATGTTCATATTGTAACTCCTGAGATACTTTGTCGTCCCTGCGATGAGCTGGCGTCTCTTTAGGGGTGTACCCCACAATTTCCCTGCAGCCAGCTGGAATAGCAGACCCATGACCCGAAGGGTGGATCAGTGCTGTCGACCAGTCGTCTCGTCTACGACAAGATGGATAGATGGTAGGTTTTAGTTTTTTGCTGCTGTTGACAGGAACCCGTTGTAGTTTCATGTGCTGACTAGAACAAATTCTAGATTTAATCCATGCTCCATTTCTGGAGTTCTACATGGACCACTGTTAGGGAGACTTATGGTGCATGTCAAAAACACTCTAATTCCTAGAAATTCATACTTCAAATCAAAACACAGTGATTTGATCCTTGAAAAAATGGAAGTGAAAATCACATTTTTTAAAATGTCAATCTTCAAAAATGATTTTTATTCATAAGAATGGATTTAGACTAAATGTGAAGCATGGTCTGAGGACACCAACCAACAGAAGTCATGACATTCATTAACTGGCTGAGACCTCAGAAGGCTCTGGTTCCTGGACCCCCACTATCAGTTCACTTGGGTCGGTTCCGTTGAAACCTATTGGACCAGCCATAAAGTCGACTTCCTCCCATTAATCCGGTCATTAATCAGTCATTCCAGTAGACCAGTGATGGCCATGCAGTTGTCCCCATTATACCAGTGCTCTGATGATGAAGGACAGAGCAGCTCCTGAAGCCAAACCCAGACACAGGAAGAAGGCCATGATGGCTCCAGCTGTTTCTGCTTCGTGAGGAGGAACATTCCTGGAGAACAACAAGGACTGACTGGTAAAAGTATTCTGTATCATAAATGAATATATAAAACCAGATGAGCATGGTTTTGCGTCTCACTTTGGTCCATAGCACATGCACAGGCTGGCCAGATATCCATTACTGAAGGCAAACACAACCATGATGGTGATGAACCAACCGTCATGCTCCATAAGGATGGGCAGGTGGACACGAGGATGGACGTTACACAACATGAAGAGAGGGATGAAGACGAGACGACACCCTACAAACACTGGAAGTAACACACTCTCCTTCTGTGGCTGGAGACACAAGCAATAACTGATCAATACCATTTAAGATAAGATGATTTAAGAGTTTTCATTTATTCAAACCTCAAACTGGGAAAATAGACTGGAAACAAAACTGATCACCACCTGGTAGTGAGTTGGGTCAGTTGGTGGGGGGGACCTCTGGATAGACCTGGTAAGCCCAAAAGAGTAGTGCGGGTGAACTGGGACCGTCTGGAGGAGGACTCGGTCCACGAGGCCTTCAACTCCCCCCTCTGAAGGGGCTTCTCTCTCACCCCAGTGGAGGCTGGGGGCATTGAACCTGATTGGTCGATGTTCAGAGCTTCATTGCTGAAGCTGCAGTTGAGAGCTGTGGTCTGAAGGTCTGGGGGCTTCACGGGGCAGTAACCCTCCAACACTGGGGTGGACACCGGTGGCCTTCAGGGGCATGTTGTCCCTGGGGACTCCTGGGGCAGTTGCAGGGTACTGACAGGCCAGAGGGACTGCAGCCTTGGCTGTGATGCAGGCAAAACAGAGGGTGTGGGGGGAGTTCTGAGAGGCCATGGAGAAGGACTATCGGACAGCACCAAAGCTTTTCTGGAGGACTGTACGACACCTCAGGAGGGAGAAACGGGGGACCATCCAAGCTGTTTACGGCAAGGATGGGACACTGTTGACCTCGACTGAGGAGGTTGTCGGTCAGTGGAAGGAACACTTTGAGGAACTCCTGAATCCAACTACCCCAACTGACCCGTCCTCTGTTGCAGAGGCAGAGCTGGAGGATGATTTTTAATCATTATTTTTTGAATTTTTGAATTTTATATACTATTATGATCTCAGAAGAGAAATTAAGAAGGTACACTAGTATTTTTTTCAATCACATGCATGCATATATAGTATATATTAGTGTGTACAGGCCCCTGTAATACACACAACCACACACAAGGGGGCCTGTAAGCATGCACTGGGAGGTAGAGTGGCGGGCAGCTCCTATATGGTGCACCCAAATGACCAAGTTGTGAGGGGAACGGCGCCTTGCTCAAGGGTGCTTCGGCAGTGCTCTGGAGGTGAGCTGACACCTCCCACTGTCAACTCACACTCTGAGTGCTTGGGTGGCAGTGGGAATCGAACTGCCGATTTTGGAACTTTGGGTGACACACGCCACCGCTGAGCCACTGCCACCCCGATGGGGGATTCAAACAATCTCTCTAACCCTAACCCTAACCCCTAACCCCTAACCCTAACCCCTAACACTAACCCCTATCCCCTATCACTAACCCCTAACGCTAACCCCTAACCCCTAACACTAACCCCTAACGCTAACCCCTAACCCCTAACCCTAACCCCTAACCCCTAACGCTAACCCCTAACCCTAACCCCTAACACTAACCCTAACCCCTAACACTAACCCCTAACCCTAACCCCTAACCCCAACCCTAACACTAACCCCTAAGCCTAACCCCTAACACTAACCCCTAAGCCTAACCCCTAACTCTAACCACTAACCCTAACACTAACCCCTAACACTAACCCCTAACCCTAACACTAACCATTAACCCCTAACCCTAACTCCTAACCCTAACCCTAACTCCTAACCCTAACCCCTAACCCTAACCCTAACCCCTAACCCTAACCCCTAACCCTAGCCCCTAACCCCTAACCCTAACACTAACCCCTAACACTAACCCCTAACCCTAACCCCTAACCCTAACCGTGACCGTCACATCGATCAAATCAATTAACTCGATCAGTTCGGGAGAAGGCAGCAAATCACGAAACATCCATTTCAATATATTAATTGATAATTGATTATTTCACACTCACCCACATACAAATAGCTGTAAAGCTACGCCCCCCCCAGTCACACAGGTTAAAAAGCAGGAAACAGCAAACCGGAATGAAGAACCGTTCTGTCAAACAAAAAAGTGATAAATGTCCAAGCTAATGATTGATGAACCATTTTCCAGGACAAACATTGTGTGATGAATCAAACTCTTCAGTAAGAGGCAGTCAGAGGTTCATCAACTCACCCCAGGCACCTCCGGAGGCCAGGGTGGACCTGGTGTCGGCCGTGATGGCGGGAAACACCCCAATGGTGACAGTGAAGGTTAAACAGACAGACAGAGCTAACAACCAGATCTGGTGGTCAAAGGTCACCAGGCAGCGAGGAGGGAAAGGTTAGAAGGTCAGTGACGTCTATTTCCATATTGCCCATGAAAGCTCTTTACACACAAACCAGTGTTCACCCATTCACAACCAATCACGTCACATAAGGAGTCTGGACCATCGGCATTGGTGGAACAGACTGACCTTCAGTATCTTATCCAAGGACCAGTTGACCCCTCTGATATGTGGAGGACCACCCCACCTCATAAGCTCCGCTGAAAGCTTAATGTATGCAGACAACACAGTTTTCTCTGTTCATAGTCACTCCAAAAACACTGTTGCTGCTAAACTCACTACAACACTGTAAACTCACTACTGCACTGTAAACTCACTGCAACACTGTAAACTCACTACAACACTGTAAACTCACTACAACAATGTAAACTCGTTACAAACTGTAAACTGACTAAAACAATGTAAACTCACTACTGCACTGTAAACTCACTGCAACACTGTAAACTCACTACAACACTGTAAACTCACTACAACACTGTAAACTCACTACTGCACTGTAAACTCACTGCAACACTGTAAACTCACTACAACAATGTAAACTCGTTACAAACTGTAAACTCACTACAACACTGTAAACTCACTACTGCACTGTAAACTCACTGCAACACTGTAAACTCACTACAAACTGTAAACTCACTACAACACTGTAAACTCACTACAAACTGTAAACTCACTACAACAATGTAAACTCACTACAACACTGTAAACTCACTACAACAATGTAAACTCACTACAACACTGTAAACTCACTACAAACTGTAAACTCACTACAACAATGTAAACTCACTACAACACTGTAAACTTACTACAACAATGTAAACTCACTACAAACTGTAAACTCACTACAAACTGTAAACTCACTACAACACTGTAAACTCACTACAAACTGTAAACTCACTACAAACTGTAAACTCACTACAACACTGTAAACTCACTACAACAATGTAAACTCACTACAACACTGTAAACTCACTACAAACTGTAAACTCACTACAACAATGTAAATTCACTGCAAACTGTAAACTTACTACAACAATGTAAACTCACTACAAACTGTAAACTCACTACAACACTGTCCTGTGTCACAACTGGGTGGCAGGAGTTCTGTCTACAGCTAAACGTTTCTAAAACTGGAGGGATGTATTTCACCAAAACAAATAGAGTATCACCTGACCCTGACATGTTAATGCAGGAAAAATACAAATCGTCAGCCAGTATAAATATTTTGGGTTGATAATAGATTCACAGCTCTCCTTTAAAACCCATATTGACAAATTGTGTAAAAAAATCAAGATAAATCTCGCAAATTTCCGTGGAATTCTAAATTAAATGTCATCTGAACCTGCAAAAATGTACCCATAGTCAATGATTTTCAGTCAGTTCAACTGTTACCTAACCAGTTGGTCCCAGGCTGGTCAGAGCGCAAAAAACCATTGAAAACTTTGTACAAACAAGCAATTAAAGTCATGAAAAACGTAGGACCTATCATCACTGTGCAATTAAAAAAAAACACATCCATTTAGAGGGACAGTCAGCACACATTTACAGATCTGAATCAGATTTATAAAATACTGCATGATTTGTCTCCAGATCGTTTTGCAGAGTTCATCAGCCAAAGAAACGGCTCAGAGCCGTCACTGGAGGCTCTGTCAGAGTAACTTTCATTCCTCTGCGCAGGAGCTCCTTCAGTAAGTCGGTCTGGTCAGTGGGGGGCGCTACTGAGTAGAAGTCGTTACCTGAAGAGGTTAATTAAACTACTCACAGCATACAATGGCCATTATTGATTTTTGTTTGACCTCTGTTTTCTCCTACTGTCAGATAATCCACAATGATCAATGAAAAATCTGAATAGGGGATCATGCAGCATTGTTTGACTAATTTTATTCATGTGATTTTTATTTTTTGTGATTCTGACCTTTTTAAAGATGGTCATCATGGCAACACGCTGTCGTCTGTTGTCATACAGAGGCTCGTCTTTACTCCCTAATGAAGAACAAGATGATGATGATAATCAATGATGAAATGAAATGTAGCAAAAATGACATTCTTGTTTATTTCATCAGATTATTTGAATCGTCAGGCTATTATTGCTATGAGCTAAATGCTACAGCTAGGTCGAGTGCAGAAACCTGCACCATCAAATTATGACATCACATTTAAAAA
This sequence comes from Antennarius maculatus, assembly GCA_013358685.1. Classification (NCBI taxonomy): domain Eukaryota; kingdom Metazoa; phylum Chordata; class Actinopteri; order Lophiiformes; family Antennariidae; genus Antennarius; species Antennarius maculatus. The sequence continues at coordinate 247,497 of JABVMC010000031.1, forward strand.
AATTCCTATGTGAGGTAATTTTTGAATATTATTGAGGAGTAAATAATGTTAGACATCTGATCACTCACAATTGAACTGGCCTAACCTCAAAATATCCTAATGTGAATGGTAGTTACTAAAGCGTCGATGTTTTCATACCTCTGTCCATCAGATTTACTGTGTTCTCCTTGTCTGATCTCTGTTTCCTGTTTGTCTCCTGATAAAACCGGAAGAACTCCTAGGAGATGAAACATAGTCACATGATGAATGTGTGGATGACACTAAATTGATGAGGTCACATCCTCATGTGTATTTGTCAAGAACGAGTATCGGGTACCAATTTAGGCAGCAGGATGTAGGACAGGATGGCCAGAAAGATAACGACACAGGCTGTGATGAAGTAACCAAACGCTGCATCATGAAGATGAGAGCCACCTAGGAGGGAGGGAGGGAGGAAGGAAGGAAGGAAGGAAGGAAGGAAGGAAGGAAGGAAGGAAGGAAGGAAGGAAGGAAGGAAGGAAGGAAGGAAGGAAGGAAGGAAGGAAGGAAGGAAGGAAGGAATATAGCAGATAATAATTTCACATCATGGAAGAAAAGATTATGCAATTACAAAAATTGTGAGTTGTCAGTTAGTCCAGACTTGCGATGGCGCAGATCATGGAGAAGGCAGCAAAGCTTCCAGCCAGTCCCTGACCACTCATGATGGGGGTTGTGTATGAAAGAGGCAGCAAGCCAGCCATACCAAACAAACTGCCCTGAAGAACTGCCCCAAAGCCTGTAAACAAATATCAGATCAATAAACGGCCTGATGCACACTGCAAAGACTATCAACAGTATACAATCAATCAAACTAATCAATAATGTAACCCACAGTTGATGATGACTATCTTCACCATGGTGATGCAGAAGAAGGGCAGTGGCTCCAGAGGTACTTTGACAAGGATGGCAGTGACAATGAAGACCACCATGATGATTAGCAGACTACCCATCACACGCAGATGCTGAGAAACCCTGAGAGACCAAGAAGAAGGGGGTTTAGCTACAGGTGACATGGAGGAGACACAGACGTAATTGATTCATCAAGAGATCAATGAGAACATATTAATCAGAAAATGAGAATGAACAACTCCTAACAACTCCTAAATCCTGACCTTATACCCTAACCCTAACCTGTAAACCCCAACCCCTAAACCCTAACCCAAAACCCTAACCCTAACCCCTAACCCCTAAACCCTAACTTTAAACCCTAACCCTAACCTCTAAACCCCAACCCCAAACTCCTAAACCCTAACCCTAAACCTAAACCTAAACCTAAACCCTAACCCTAACCCTAAACCCAAATCCTAAACCCTAACCCCTAAACCCAAATCCTAAACCCCAACCTCTAAACCCCAACGCCTAAACCCTAACCCCTAACCCCTATCCCCTAAACCCAAACCCTAACCCCTAACACCTAACCCCTATCCCCTAAACCCAACCCCAACCCCAACCCCTAACCCCTTAACCCTAACTCTAACCCAAATGCTAAACCTTAGCCTCTAAACCCCAACGCCTAAACCCTAACCCCAAACCCCTATCCCCTAAACCAAAACCCCTAACCCCTATCCCCTAAACCCAAACCCTAACCCCTAACCCCTATCCCCTAAACCCAACCCCAACCCCTAACCCCTTAACCCTAACCCTAACCCTAAACCCTAACCCCTAAAACCTAAACCTAACCCTAACCCCTAAACCCTCATCCTAAACCCTAACCCTAAACCCTAACCCGTAAACCCTAAACCCTAATCCCTAAACCCTAAACCCTAAACAAACCCCTAACCCCTAAACCTTAAACTCTAACCCCAACCCCTTAACCCTAACCCTAAACCCTAAACCCTAACCCTAAACCCTAACCCTAACCCTAACCCAAAACCCTAACCCCTAAACGCTAAACCTAACTCTAAACCCTAAACCTAACCCTAACCCTAACCCTAAACCCTAACCCTAACAGAACAGTAACTCTTCTTCTGTGACAGAAAACAGCTGAAAACACACTAGTGATTGTCTCGGTTGGTGGTTTCTTCTTTGTTGGTGCTCCTTTACTCACCTTGAGTGCAGCAGGGAGTTGAGGCACGTGCAGAGGAGCAGCGGTAGCATGGCACACAGCGTCATCACATTGTTGAATGTAGCCTCTAGATGACTGCGATGCTCACCTGCTGCCTCTGTCTGATTGGCTGATGAGTCCAGAGTAGAAGAGTCCTTTAGTCGGCTTGTAAAGTACTAGAGACAGAGTTGGGTGTCATTCCATAATTCACCAGCAGATGGCGTCAAACACAAAGACTAGATGAAGGAGTGGAGCCAGTGGAATGACTATCATTACAACAAGAGCTCCATCATCCATCCATCCATCCATCCATCCATCCATCCATCCATCCATCCATCCATCCATCCATCCATCCATCCATCAACCATCCATCCTTCATCCATCCATCCATCCATCCATCCATCCAGCCATCAACCATCCATCCATCCAGCCATCAACCATCCATCCATCCATCAACCATCCATCCTTCATCCATCCATCCATCCATCCAGCCATCAACCATCCATCCATCCATCATCCATCCATCCCTCCTTCTATCCATCAACCATCCATCCATCATCCTTCCATCCATCCATCCATCCATCCATCCATCCATCCATCCATCCATCTATCCATCAACCATTCATCCATCATCCATCCATCCATCCATCCATCCATCCATCAACCATCCATCCATCCATCCATCCATCCATCCATTCATCCATCTATCCATCAACCATTCATCCATCATCCATCATCCATCATCCATCCATCCATCCCTCCATCTATCCATCCATCATCCATCCATCATCCATCCATCCATCCATCCATCCATCCATCCATCCATCATCCATCCATCCATCATGCAGCCATCATCATCCATCCATCCATTTTCTTGATGACCAGATGACTGTAATAATCTCCTCTCCACCTTGTGGGTCTTCTGGAGCCCAACCCAATGGACTATCAGTGAGAGGCAGGGTACACCCTGGACGCGTTGCTAGCACATCACAGAGCCTCATGAAAACAAGCAACCACCAAAACACACACACACACACACACACACACACACACACACACACACACACACACACACACACACACACACACACACACACACACCAACAGTCAATCAGTATGACCTTCATGCTTATTGCTTCTGCAGGCCAGAGGAACTTGAAGAGAACCCATCCAGACACAGGAGGACCTACAACCTCCATCAGAAGGAACCAAACCTGGAACCTTGTTGGGAGGCAACAGCCTCCCCGCCGCCCCCCAGCAGTGGAGTGTGAACAGATGTCCACGCAGAGACGTGCTCCGGGTTCTGATGGAACATCCGTCTCTGGTGGACAACAGGAGATAAGTGGACAGCAAACAGGAGTTGATGCCATACCATGGTGGCCGTGATGAAGAAGTTCCAAGGCAGCAGCGTTCCCAAACCAAGTGTGAAGAAGATCAGCCACACCCCAAAATACCTACAGGAAGTTGTTGTCACAGCAACAAGAGCCAGCATTAGCCTTCATCAACAAAGGAGCGACGAGAAGCTGGAGGACGTCTCACAATTTACTGCTTCTCTTCACTCCACAGAACGAAGTAGAGACAGGAGTAGATGATTCAGAATGACATCTCAACAGATACATGAACACACAGGAACAGTAACTGCTGCTTCCTTTCTCCTTCACTGGTGTTCAAGGGATTCGTCCTGATGGACACAGGCAGGAAACAGTTCCTGTCCCTCAGTATTTAATATTTATTCATATACTGATCATAATGATATATAATAATATGATATAAAGGGAAATTAGTAGTACTTTAGTAATCAATTGCATGCAAACACACACACACACACACACACACACACACACACACACACACACAACTATATATATATATATATATATATATATATATATATATATATATATATATATATATATATATATATATATATATATATATATATATATATATATATATATGACAATAAAGTTAATTAACTTTTTAAAAATTAATCTGACTCACTTGTCCTTTGGGGAGCTGGAAGCCATTTCCTTCTGAAGAACCAGTGGACAGTAGACCTGCTGGATTTAATCCTAATTTCCAGTGAACAGTAGATCTGCTGGATTTAATCCTAATTTCCAGTGGACAGTAGACCTGCTGGATTTAATCCTAATTTCCAGTGGACAGTAGACCTGCTGGATTTAATGCCAACTTCCTCCAAACGGTTCCAGTGGGTCACATTTAGGGCTCAGCGTTGTTCAGGTTTGTCTCCTTCTTGTTGTGGTTCAGCGACAGGTTCTTCCATCAGACCTTTGACCTCTGCTATCGTCACTGTGGACTTTGTTTCTGTGTAAATGACGCTGACACTGTATCAGTGTTCAGTTACAAGTTTAACTGCCAAGTCAATTATTTTACACATCATATAAATGAGATGACCAATAAAAATCTATCGATATAAGCCCTCACCCTTCACATTAGAGGGCCAATAATAATAATTTGTTCTAATCAGTGACATGCCTCAAAATGAAACCTTCAATCCACGGAGATTAATTCTAAATTGTTGAAGGGTTTTTATAATGAATAAATTAGTTTTTTCAGGTCTCTATGCATTTGTAATGATCCTGAAACCACGTGATCATTATCAGCTCCCGTCATGACAGAGCTGATTCAAGTCTGAACTTCATTACCTTTATTTTTATTACATGTAGAAATGATTCCAAAACAACTGGATTATATTTACGGATAATTCAGAGGTTTATTCAGTTCGACATTTATTTCTATTCAGAGGAGACATCTCCATTCATCTGAACTCAGTCAGGATTCGGGTGTGTCGTGGACAAACCTGCCATCTAGTGGCGATGCGGCGCTACTGCGCAGACCAGTGAGGTCCGATATGACGGAGGCAGGGAGGAAACCTGACAGGCGGGTCACACACACACACACACACACACACACACACACACACACACACACACACACACACACACACACACACACACACACACACACACACACACACACACACACACACACACACACACACACTGTACTGATTCATGTTCTGATCCATCTTCCTGAGGAGAAGCAGGTGAGCGGTCATGCGTGTGGCGCCACCTGCTGTCAGCAGAAGGACCTGAGCACCAGTTTCAGTCCCAATCAGGTGTGAAGTAGAACCGGTTCTAATCTGGTCTGACCCTCATGTCCAGGATCACTGGGGTCAGGACTTGTGTTTAAATATTAAATCTGGTTTCTTGTTCTGGTTCCTGTTCTCCTTCATGTTCGCTGTGATTCTTCTGAAAAATTCAGCTTTGAGCTTTATTCACATTTTCATTTCAGGACGTTGTAAATGTTCAAGAATAAAATGAATCCTCAGAAACCAAAGAGTCTCTGAGAGGCTGACGCCAGAGAGGCCCCGGGGCCTTCCTTTGTCAGACGCGCTTTTAGGAAAAATCACTGCACAACTAAAGAATACGTTTAACTCTTTATTAACAAAAAAGTATAATCAACTCATGAAACTGTGCACAAACTCATAATGGAAGTGATCACAGAATGCAGTGTAGCGATAAGAGCGATTAGAGCGGAAATAGCGTTCAGTCAAGAAAAAAACAGCGACCCCCTCACCCCCCCTCCACAGGTGAGCAGGTGCTCCTACTTCACCTGTATTAACATTCACGCCCACATCCATGTGACCCACTTATTCCCTCATTAATGTGATCACACAAACAACATCACAAACAACAACAAACACAGTGTTTAAACCATCATAGACCTACAAAATACCCATAAATCCATTCAGGGCTCCTACAAATAAAAGTTCATGTTGGACATGAACAACTTGTACTGCGCATGTGCGCTGTGTCGGTGGATTCAAGGAAATCAGACTAATGACGACCAGCTGCAGCCGGGAGCCGCGAGTCCACAATGATTGGCTGATGGTTGGGCATGGATTTGATTGGTTCATGCCAAATTTGGCGTCTCAAACACGGAAGGTGATGTCAGTTGGCGCGCAGAGTTCAGTTCACCGCCTTCAGGTCAGCGTTAACGCGGGTTTCTCCTCCACGCAGCTCTGGAAGCTCGCGTTAGCCAGGAGGTGTGTGTAAAGCTAGCGTTAGCCAGCAGGTGGGTGTAAAGCTAGCGTTAGCCAGCAGGTGTGAGTAAAGCTAGCGTTAGCCAGGAAGTGTGAAGAAAGCTAGCGTTAGCCAGCAGGTATGAGTAAAGCTAGCATCAGCCAGCAGGTGTGAGTAAAGCTAGTGTTAGCCAGCAGGTGTGAGTAAAGCTAGCGTTAGCCAGCAGGTGTGAGTAAAGCTAGCGTTAGCCAGCAGGTGTGTGTAAAGCTAGCGTTAGCCAGCAGGTGTGTGTAAACCTCGCGTTAGCCAGCGGGTGTGAGTAAAGCTAGCATTAGCCAGCAGGTGTGTGTGAAGCTAGCGTTAGCCAGCAGGTGTGTGTAAAGCTCGCATTAGCCAGCAAGTGTGAGTAAAGCTAGCGTTAGCCAGCAGGTATGAGTAAAGCTAGCGTGAGCCAGCAGGTGTGAGTAAAGCTAGTGTTTGGGTTAGGGTTAGGGTTAGGGTTAGGGTTAGGGTTAGGGTTAGGGTTAGGGTTAGGGTTAGGGGTTAGGGTTAGGGTTAGGGTTGGGGTTAGGGT
>JABVMC010000055.1:7500-37500 GCA_013358685.1 Antennarius maculatus
CAGGAAGACGGCCGGACGCCGCCCTACGGGACAGGAAGTGGTCAGGACGGGGGGACAGGAAGTGGTCAGGACGGGGGGACAGGAAGTGGTCAGGACGGGGGGGACAGGGGGACAGGAAGTGGTCAGGACGGAGGGACAGGGGGACAGGAAGTGGTCAGGACAGGGGGACAGGGGGACAGGAAGTGGTCAGGACGGAGGGACAGGGGGACAGGAAGTGGTCAGGACGGGGGGACAGGGGGACAGGAAGTGGTCAGGACCGGGGGACAGGGGGACAGGAAGTGGTCAGGACGGGGGGACAGGGGGACAGGAAGTGGTCAGGACGGAGGGACAGGGGGACAGGAAGTGGGAGAGGGCGGGGCCTGCACTGACCGGGGGTGGGCTTGAGGCCGTGTGGGATCCTGATGACACTCAGGATGTAGCCGTCCTCTGTCACCACCTCGTGTTCCTCTGCAGGGTAACCCCACCGCCTGATGATCTCTGTCTGCACACACACACACACACACACACACACACACACACACACACACACACACACACACACACGTTCATGTGACTGAAGGAGGAAGACATCGAAAGGAAGCTGAAACATGTGAGCTGTGTGTCATCTGATTAGACCCGTCAGAACGGGATCCAGAACCAGATCCAGAACCGGATCCTGAACCGGATCCAGAACCAGATCCAGAACGGGATCCAGAACCAGATCCGGATCCAGAACCAGATCCAGAACCAGATCCAGAACCGGATCCTGAACCGGATCCAGAAACAGATCCAGAACCAGATCCAGCTGCTCTGATCTGGATCTGGTTCCAGTCCAGCTGAGGGACTGAGTCCAGAACATCAAAACCAGGTCTGGACCTTCTGAGCGTCTCAAGCAGAACCAGGACGACTTCTGACTTCCTCCGGCTCACAGGACAGAAACAGGAAGTAGCTCTGGTCACATGACCCGATGGCGGCCGTCATGTCTCTCGTTGTGTTTGTTGTTGTGTTTGTTGTTGTGTTTGTTGACGTGTTGTTGGCGTGTTTCTCCTTGTCACCTTTTGTTTTCTCTGTCTGCGATTTCCTGCGGCGTGTTTGACCTTTGACCCCACCCCCCAGTACTCACTATGTTCTTGACCTTTGACCCCCCCCCCCCCACGTACTCACTATGTTCATGTGCACTTCAGGGTCCAGCTCCTGCTGCAGTTCAAACGGGCGCCTCCCGCCGTCAGGGCGTCCAGCCAGGACGACGCCGGACAGCATCAACACACACACGGCAACACGCAGCATCACCTGCAACACACACACACACACACACACACCTGGATGACATCATCACAAAGAGATCCCGTGCGTGTGTGTGCAACAGGGACTTTGATCAGCTGATGGAGTCTGTTTGACTAACGGTGCAGGAGAGATCAGCTGATGGAGTCACGTCAGGTCACGTGGTGCGGTGATGTGTTTACTGACCATCAGATAAAGTGACTGAGGCCGCTTTTAATCCGTTTACGTTTGAACTCTTTCTTGCCCTCAGTTCCACTTCGCTTCTCGTCTTTTCTGATGTCTTTACGCTTGTTTTTTGTCACGTGACCGTTCCTTTGAAGCGCTTCTCTTGTCTGATTCCGTAATGACCACAACACACGTGACCCTGAACGCAACCTCGGGTGCATTAAAAGTTCAATCCTGTCGGTACACCGGACAGAAAGCTGTTTACATGTCGGTCACGAGCCTCGGTTTCCCTGACAACAAACAGGTAAAGTTCACGCGAGCAGTCAGATGATTACGCAGTTCGTAACGCGTTCGTAACGCGGTTATAAGGAGTTGATAAGGCGTTATTAACGCTGTTTAATGCTCACCTGTCCGACTCCAACTCGAGCTGTGAATGCTCTCCGGCCGCCACACACAACAATATGGGAAGTCCGTGACGTCACACCCCTCACAGTGATTGGTTGAATACGAACAGCGGACCAATGACAACGGTCTCTGACCGGAACGAGACCGGAACTAGCTTACCGATAAGAAACTAATACATCAACATCTCCGTGTAGATTCATATTTATATCACCATATAAATGATAATTATCGATTACATTTCACTGTTTCTGTGTCATATTTTTAAGTAACTTTTAACGCGAATCTGAATCGCCTTCAGAATAAAAGCACGATATATCGCAGCAAACAAATGTGAAACGACATTGCTACACAATAAAAGTCCTCGGTTTTCGAACAACATCTACTTCCTGAGAATCCTTCATATAGGGATCGGAATCACAAAAATAATACACAAAATGCCGTTCTTTTAAATAGTTTATAAAGGAAAAAACTCGGAAGCGAATTTATTTTGGAAAATCTCAACCGGATGTCGATTGCGACTTCCGTGTTTATCTTTTTCCGGGATAGTTTTTGTTGTCCAACACAGGTCACCGGCTTTAAACGTCCCTGCAGGAGCGGAACCTTTACAAGCCGCTCTGTGGTTCTGCCCGGTACCGGCTCGACATGTCCCGGGTTCTGATCGTCGGCGCGGGGCTGACCGGAAGTCTGTGCGCGTGCCTGCTGAGGAGGGAGCTGCAGAGCCGCGTGGAGCTGGTGGTCTGGGACAAGGCGCGGGGGTCAGGTGGGTCCGGCCCGCGTCACTACCGGCACCGGTACCGGGTCACGACCGGACAGAGCTTCCCTGGGTGTGTGTGCCCTCAGCCCGGACTGGAAGGCTGACGGAACACCGACTCTAACGATGTCCCTTCACATTCACTCCTCCTGGTGGCCCCCGGGGGCCCCCGAGGGCCACCAGGAGGAGGGGCCTAACCTCTGGTGTCCCCCCCCAGGAGGCAGGATGTCCACCAGTCGTCCTCCTGACCCCTCGTGTCAGTCAGCTGACCTGGGGGCTCAGTACATCACTGCCACGCCGGCCTACGCCCAGTCCCACCACAGGTAGGCTCACCTGTGTGCTAGGGCCCGCCTCCTGCAGCTGGTTCACGTGTGTGTGTGTGTGTGTGGGGGGGGGGCAGCCTCTACTCGGAGCTGCTGTCCTCAGGTGTCCTGCAGCCCCTGAAGGCACCGATCGAAGGCCTGAGGAAGCAGGACGGCAGCAGAGACTACGTGACGCCGCTGGGCATGAGCAGCGTGGTCAAGCACTTCCTGTCACAGTCAGGTGTGTGTGTGTGTGTGTGTCTTTTTTTCTGCTGACACTCCAGTTTTTCCAAGTTGTTGAACTTGAAAACATTTATTGTGATTTAAAATTTTAAAGAGATACAATTTTTAAAAAAATGTTTTGAGTGTTAGAAAAACTATGTGTGTGTGTGTGTGTGTGTGTGTATCAGGAGCTGCTCTGTTCTTTGAGCGTCACGTGACTGGCCTGTACCGTCGTGGTGCATCATGGGAGGTCCAGAGGAGGGCGGGGCCCAGCGAGGTGTTTGATGTCGTCGTCCTGACGATGCCGGTGCCGCAGATCCTGCAGCTGGAGGGAGACATAGGACAGAGTGAGATCACCACCCGATCAATAACCGATCATCACCCAATCACCACCCGATCAATAACCGATCATCACCTGATCACCACCCGATCAATAACCGATCATCACCTGATCACCACCCGATCAATAACCGATCATCACCTGATCACCACCCGATCAATAACCGATCATCACCCAATCACCACCCGATCAATAACCGATCATCACCTGATCAATAACCGATCATCACCTGATCACCAGCCAATCATTAACCGATCATCACCTGATCACCACCCGATCAATAACCGATCATCACCTGATCACCACCCGATCAATAACCGATCATCACCTGATCACCACCCGATCAATAACCGATCATCACCTGATCACCAGCCGATCATTAACCGATCATCACCTGATCACCAGCCGATCATTAACCGATCATCACCCGATCAATAACCGATCATCACCTGATCACCAGCCGATCAATAACCGATCATCACCTGATCACCACCCGATCAATAACCGATCATCACCTGATCACCAGCCGATCATTAACCGATCATCACCTGATCACCAGCCGATCATTAACCGATCATCACCCGATCAATAACCGATCATCACCTGATCACCAGCCGATCATTAACCGATCATCACCTGATCACCAGCCGATCATTAACCGATCATCACCCGATCACCACCCAATCAATAACCGATCATCACCTGATCACCAGCCGATCAATAACAGATCATCACCTGATCACCAGCCGATCATTAACCGATCATCACCCGATCACCACCCGATCAATAACCGATCATCACCTGATCACCAGCCGATCAATAACCGATCATCACCTGATCACCAGCCGATCATTAACCGATCATCACCCGATCACCACCCGATCAATAACCGATCATCACCTGATCACCAGCCGATCATTAACCGATCATCACCTGATCACCACCCCATCACGACCTGAGTCCACGTAACAAACGGCTCCCACCAATGAGCAGCGAGCATCAGGCCAACTGGTGACGTCACTTGTTGAGAACACAGCTGTAATGACACCGTTTGACCACCAGGGGGCAGCAGCTGCACCTGAGTCTCCTACGGCTGTTAGCAGTCACTTTGTGTTCATCTAGACATGAACACACACACACACAGTCACACACACACACACACACACACATACACAACCTCCTCATTCTACAGCAGGGCTGACCATTTCTCTGTGCTTTTATTTTGACGAGGCTACACCACTTCCTCCTTTATCACTGGTGAACACACTTGTCTTCCAACCTGCAGCAGAAAATTCTGGTGTGTGTGTGTGTGTGCACGCGTGTGGGTGCGCGTGTGTGTGTGACTGGAGACAATGACGCGCCCCCTCCTTCTGTGTGTCTCTAGATGATGATGATGTCATCTTCCGCTCCTCTGATTGGCTGACGGGGGACAGCGCCCATTTCCTCTGTGCTCTCTCACACACACACACACACACACACACACACACACACACACACACACACACACACACACAGAAGCTAAGAATAACCAAGAAGGTGTGTGTGTGTGTGTGTGTGTGTGTGTGTGTGTGTGTGTGTGTGTGTGTGTGTGTGTGTGTCAGTGCTGTCTGAGCAGCAGCGGCAGCAGCTGGACCGGGTCCGGTACTCGTCCCGTTTCGCTCTGGCCCTCTTCTTCCCCCCGGGGGCGGTCCTCAGCTTCCCGTGGGCGGCCCTCTACGTCCCCGACAACCCCTGCATCCGCTACGTCGCTGCTGACGCCCACAAACGCGACGCCGGTGCGTTAGCATCCTCACGTAGCATGGAGCTAATCAGCTTCAGTGCTCGTTATACATGCACTAGCATGTTAGTGTGTAGCTTTCTACCAATCTAGTCACTAATGAGTTAGCATTAGGCTAATGTAGCTTCAATCAGTTGGTCATCATTTGAATGTGTCAATCATGTTATCTGTAGTTTCTCTATATGTGTGTAATGCTAGTATGCTAATGAGACTAGCATGCTAGCATTAATCTAGTCATTGACTTTTATATCTGGTTTACTGTTAGCATGCTAATGAGACTAGCATGCTCGTGATTAGCTTTTTAACAGTCTAGTGATGAGTTAAATTTCTAGTTTACTGTTAGCGTGCTAATGAGACCGGCGTGCGGTGAAGCGTCTCACCTGTGTGGCGGGGGTGTGTCTGGTCAGACGTTCCTGGTCGAGGCCCCTCCCTCGTCGTCCACACCAGCGTCCCGTTTGGCCTGGAGCACCTGGAGGAGGACAAGGAGGACGTCCAGCCAATCATCTTAAAGGAGCTCTACCAGCTGCTTCCTGACCTGCCTCAGCCAATCGCCACCAAGTGTCAGAAGTGGAGGTTCTCCCAGGTGAGCGTCGCTGGGCGGAGCCCATCGTGAGGCGGAGCCAGTCTCCTTTGAAGGGGCGTTGGGTTGACGCCCCCTGTCTCCCTGCTGCAGGTCCTGACGGCGGTGCCCTCCTGCCCGGGTCACATGACCGTCCACCAGCAGCCGCTGCTCGTCTGCGCCGGCGACGCCTTCAGCCACTCCAACTTCGACGGCTGCGTGGAGTCGGCTCTGAGCGCGCTCAGAGCGGTGAAGGCCTCGCTGTGATTGGCTGTGGCTACGCAACGTTTTGTCTGTCATCAATAAATGGAGTCTGGGCTTTATTTGACGTGTCATACATCAAAGCCCCTCCCCCAACGCCGTCATGTTGTTAAATACACGTTAGCATGCTAGCATTGTAGCCCTGATCTGTCTACTGTGGTCACACATTCGCTAGAAACCGGTTCCTGGTGGAGCTGCAGCTAGCAGCTAGTTAGCATGCTAATGCTACAGGACCCATTCAATTCAACCACCCTCTAGTCTAAACTCACACAAAGGTCACAAGCTGCTAGCGCTGCTAGCGTGGCTCAGTGTTGGTTTCTCATTGGCCGGCTGCCCTGTGGGCGGGGCCTCACCTGAACAACAAGAGATGGAGGGAAGAAGCTGCTGCTTCTGGCGTCTGCTTCAGATTGATCTTTTTATAGAAACAGATAAGACAGAATTAGTTCTGGTCCGGAGCCCACGGGCTCAGAGTGTGTGTGTGTGTGTGTGTGTGTGTGTGTGTGTGTGTGTGTGTGTGTGTGTGTGTGTGTGACCTCGATTCTCTTTTGGAGCGCACTCAGCGGAGCCACTGCGGCAAGGGGGGGCAGCGATGCCAATTTGTGCTAAGTCACTGAGAGACGACAACTGATGAACCAAGAAGAGACTAGTTTAAACTCCTGAAGAGACTAGTTTAAACTCCTGAAGAAGAGACTAGTTTAAACTCCTGAAGAAGAGACTAGTTTAAACTCCTGAAGAAGAGACTAGTTTAAACACCTGAAGAAGAGACTAGTTTAAACACCTGAAGAGACTAGTTTAAACTCCTGAAGAAGAAACTAGTTTAAACTCCTGAAGAGACTAGTTGAAACACCTGAAGAAGAGACTAGTTTAAACACCTGAAGTAGAGACTAGTTTAAACACCTGAAGTAGAGACTAGTTTAAACACCTGAAGTAGACACTAGTTTAAACACCTGTAGTAGAGACTAGTTTAAACACCTGAAGAGACTAGTTTAAACTCCTGAAGTAGAGACTAGCTTAAACACCTGAAGGAGAGACTAGTTTAAACACCTGAAGTAGAGACTAGTTTAAACACCTGAAGTAGAGACTAGTTTAAACACCTGAAGAGACTAGTTTTAACACCTGAAGAGACTAGTTTAAACACCTGAAGAGACTAGTTTAAACTCCTGAAGTAGAGACTAGTTTAAACACCTGAAGAGACTAGTTCAAACACCTGTGATAGAGACTAGTTTAAACACCTGTAGTAGAGACTAGTTTAAACACCTGAAGGAGACTAGTTTAAACACCTGAAGAGACTAGTTTTAACACCTGAAGAGACTAGTTTAAACACCTGTAGTAGATACTAGTTTAAACACCTAAAGAAGAGACTAGTTTAAACACCTGAAGTAGAGATTAGTTTAAACACCTGAAGAAGAGACTAGTTTTAACACCTGAAGAGACTAGTTTAAACACCTGAAGAGACTAGTTTAAACACCTGAAGACACTAGTTTAAACACCTGAAGAAGAGACTAGTTTAAACACCTGAAGTAGAGACTAGTTTAAACACCTGAAGTAGAGACTAGTTTAAACACCTGAAGAGACTAGTTTAAACACCTGTAGTAGAGACTAGTTTAAACACCTGAAGTAGAGACTAGTTTAAACACCTGAAGAAGAGACTAGTTTAAACACCTGAAGAGACTAGTTTAAACACCTGTAGTAGATACTAGTTTAAACACCTAAAGAAGAGACTAGTTTAAACACCTGAAGTAGAGACTAGTTTAAACACCTGAAGAAGAGACTAGTTTTAACACCTGAAGAGACTAGTTTAAACACCTGTAGTCGAGACTAGTTTAAACACCTGAAGAGACTAGTTTAAACACCTGAAGAGACTAGTTTAAACACCTGAAGTAGAGACTAGTTTAAACACCTGAAGTAGAGACTAGTTATACACCTGAAGAGACTAGTTTAAACACCTGTAGGAGAGACTAGTTTAAACACCTGTAAAAGAGACTAGTTTAAACACCTGAAGTAGAGACTAGTTTAAACACCTGAAGAGACTAGTTTAAACACCTGAAGAGACTAGTTTAAACTCCTGAAGAAGAGACTAGTTTAAACACCTGAAGAAGAGACTAGTTTAAACACCTGAAGTAGAGACTAGTTTAAAACACCTGAAGAAGAGACTAGTTTAAACACCTGAAGAAGAGACTAGTTTAAACACCTGTAGTAGAGACTAGTTTAAACACCTGTAGTAGAGACTAGTTTAAACACCTGAAGTAGAGACTAGTTTAAACACCTGAAGAAGAGACTAGTTTAAACACCTGTAGTAGGGACTAGTTTAAACACCTGTAGTAGAGACTAGTTTAAACACCTGAAGGAGACTAGTTTAAACACCTGAAGAGACTAGTTTTAACACCTGAAGAGACTAGTTTAAACACCTGTAGTAGATACTAGTTTAAACACCTAAAGAAGAGACTAGTTTAAACACCTGAAGTAGAGATTAGTTTAAACACCTGAAGAAGAGACTAGTTTTAACACCTGAAGAGACTAGTTTAAACACCTGAAGAGACTAGTTTAAACACCTGAAGAAGAGACTAGTTTAAACACCTGAAGTAGAGACTAGTTTAAACACCTGAAGTAGAGACTAGTTTAAACACCTGAAGAGACTAGTTTAAACACCTGTAGTAGAGACTAGTTTAAACACCTGAAGTAGAGACTAGTTTAAACACCTGAAGAAGAGACTAGTTTAAACACCTGTGATAGAGACTAGTTTAAACACCTGTAGTAGAGACTAGTTTAAACACCTGAAGGAGACTAGTTTAAACACCTGAAGAGACTAGTTTAAACACCTGTAGTAGATACTAGTTTAAACACCTAAAGAAGAGACTAGTTTAAACACCTGAAGTAGAGACTAGTTTAAACACCTGAAGAAGAGACTAGTTTTAACACCTGAAGAGACTAGTTTAAACACCTGTAGTCGAGACTAGTTTAAACACCTGAAGAGACTAGTTTAAACACCTGAAGTAGAGACTAGTTTAAACACCTGAAGTAGAGACTAGTTTAAACACCTGAAGTAGAGACTAGTTATACACCTGAAGAGACTAGTTTAAACACCTGTAGGAGAGACTACTTTAAACACCTGTAAAAGAGACTAGTTTAAACACCTGAAGTAGAGACTAGTTTAAACACCTGAAGAGACTAGTTTAAACACCTGAAGAGACTAGTTTAAACTCCTGAAGAAGAGACTAGTTTAAACACCTGAAGAAGAGACTAGTTTAAACACCTGAAGTAGGGACTAGTTTAAAACACCTGAAGAAGAGACTAGTTTAAACACCTGAAGAAGAGACTAGTTTAAACACCTGTAGTAGAGACTAGTTTAAACACCTGTAGTAGAGACTAGTTTAAACACCTGAAGTAGAGACTAGTTTAAACACCTGAAGTAGAGACTAGTTTAAACACCTGTAGTAGAGACTAGTTTAAACACCGAAAGAAGAGACTAGTTTAAACACCTGTAGTAGAAACTAGTTTAAACACCTGAAGGAGACTAGTTTAAACACCTGAAGAGACTAGTTTAAACACCTGTAGTAGAGACTAGTTTAAACACCTCAAGAAGAGACTAGTTTAAACACCTCAAGAAGAGACTAGTGTAAACACCTGAAGTGGAGACTAGTTTAAACACCTGAAGTAGAGACTAATTTAAACACCTGAAGAGACTAGTTTAAACACCTGAAGTAGAGACTAGTTTAAACACCTGTAGTAGAGACTAGTTTAAACACCTGTAGTAGACTAGTTGAAACACCTGAAGGAGAGACTAGTTTAAACACCTGAAGAGACTAGTTTTAACACCTGTAGTAGAGACTAGTTTAAACACCTGAAGTAGAGACTAGTTTAAACACCTGAAGTAGAGACTAGTTTAAACACCTGTAGTAGAGACTAGTTTAAACACCTGTAGTAGAGACTAGTTAAAACACCTAAAGAAGAGCATAGTTTAAACACCTGAAGTAGAGACTAGTTTAAACACCTGAAGAAGAGACTAGTTTAAACACCTGAAGAGACTAGTTTAAACACCTGAAGAGACTAGTTTAAACACCTGAAGAGACTAGTTTAAACACCTGAAGAAGAGACTAGTTTAAACACCTGAAGAAGAGACTAGTTTAAACACCTGAAGTAGAGACTAGTTTAAACACCTGAAGTAGAGACTAGTTTAAACACCTGAAGTAGAGACTAGTTTATACACCTGAAGAGACTAGTTTAAACACCTGTAGTAGAGACTAGTTTATACACCTGAAGAGACCAGTTTAAACACCTGAAGTAGAGACTAGTTTAAACACCTGAAGTAGAGACTAGTTTATACACCTGAAGAGACTAGTTTAAACACCTGTAGTAGAGACTAGTTTATACACCTGAAGAGACTAGTTTAAACACCTGAAGTAGAGACTAGTTTATACACCTGAAGAGACTAGTTTAAACACCTGAAGTAGAGACTAGTTTAAACACCTGTAGTAGAGACTAGTTTAAACACCTGAAGTAGAGACTAGTTTAAACACCTGTAGTAGAGACTAGTTTAAACACCTGAAGAGACTAGTTTAAACTCCTGAAGAAGAGACTAGTTTAAACACCTGAAGAAGAGACTAGTTTAAACACCTGAAGTAGAGACTAGTTTAAAACACCTGAAGAAGAGACTAGTTTAAACACCTGAAGAAGAGACTAGTTTAAACACCTGTAGTAGGGACTAGTTTAAACACCTGTAGTAGAGACTAGTTTAAACACCTGAAGTAGAGACTAGTTTAAACACCTGAAGAAGAGACTAGTTTAAACACCTGTAGTAGAGACTAGTTTAAACACCTGAAGGAGACTAGTTTAAACACCTGAAGAGACTAGTTTAAACACCTGTAGTAGAGACTAGTGTAAACACCTTAAGAAGAGACTAGTGTAAACACCTGAAGTAGAGACTAGTTTAAACACCTGAAGTAGAGACTAGTTTAAACACCTGAAGTAGAGACTAGTTTAAACACCTGAAGTAGAGACTAGTTTAAACACCTGTAGTAGAGACTAGTTTAAACACCTAAAGAAGAGACTAGTTTAAACACCTGTAGTAGAAACTAGTTTAAACACCTGAAGGAGACTAGTTTAAACACCTGAAGAGACTAGTTTAAACACCTGTAGTAGAGACTAGTTTAAACACCTCAAGAAGAGACTAGTGTAAACACCTGAAGTGGAGACTAGTTTAAACACCTGAAGTAGAGACTAGTTTAAACACCTGAAGAGACTAGTTTAAACACCTGAAGTAGAGACTAGTTTAAACACCTGAAGTAGAGACTAGTTTAAACACCTGTAGTAGACTAGTTGAAACACCTGAAGGAGAGACTAGTTTAAACACCTGAAGAGACTAGTTTTAACACCTGTAGTAGAGACTAGTTTAAACACCTGAAGAGACTAGTTTTAACACCTGAAGTAGAGACTAGTTTAAACACCTGAAGTAGAGACTAGTTTAAACACCTGTAGTAGAGACTAGTTTAAACACCTGTAGTAGAGACTAGTTAAAACACCTAAAGAAGAGCATAGTTTAAACACCTGAAGTAGAGACTAGTTTAAACACCTGAAGAAGAGACTAGTTTTAACACCTGAAGAGACTAGTTTAAACACCTGAAGAGACTAGTTTAAACACCTGAAGAAGAGACTAGTTTAAACACCTGAAGTAGAGACTAGTTTAAACACCTGAAGTAGAGACTAGTTTAAACACCTGAAGTAGAGACTAGTTTATACACCTGAAGAGACTAGTTTAAACACCTGTAGTAGAGACTAGTTTATACACCTGAAGAGACTAGTTTAAACACCTGTAGTAGAGACTAGTTTAAACACCTGAAGTAGAGACTAGTTTATACACCTGAAGAGACTAGTTTAAACACCTGTAGTAGAGACTAGTTTATACACCTGAAGAGACTAGTTTAAACACCTGAAGTAGAGACTAGTTTAAACACCTGAAGTAGAGACTAGTTTATACACCTGAAGAGACTAGTTTAAACACCTGAAGTAGAGACTAGTTTAAACACCTGTAGTAGAGACTAGTTTAAACACCTGAAGTAGAGACTAGTTTAAACACCTGAAGTAGAGACTAGTTTAAACACCTGTAGTAGAGACTAGTTTAAACACCTGTAGTAGAGACTAGTGTAAACACCTGAAGAAGAGACTAGTGTAAACACCTGAAGTAGAGACTAGTTTAAACACCTGAAGTAGAGACTAGTTTAAACACCTGAAGAGACTAGTTTAAACACCTGAAGTAGAGACTAGTTTAAACACCTGAAGTAGAGACTAGTTTAAACACCTGTAGTAGAGACGAGTGTAACCACCTGAAGAAGAGACTAGTTTAAACACCTGTAGAAGAGACTAGTTTAAACACCTGTAGTAGAGACTAGTGTAAACACCTGTAGTAGAGACTAGTGTAAACACCTGACGAAGAGACTAGTGTAAACACCTGAAGTAGACTAGTTTAAACACCTGAAGTAGAGACTAGTTTAAACACCTGAAGTAGAGACTAGTTTATACACCTGTAGTAGAGACGAGTGTAACCACCTGAAGAAGAGACTAGTTTAAACACCTGTAGAAGAGACTAGTTTAAACACCTGAAGTAGAGACTAGTTTAAACACCTGAAGAGACTAGTTTAAACTCCTGAAGAAGAGACTAGTTTAAACACCTGAAGAAGAGACTAGTTTAAACACCTGAAGTAGAGACTAGTTTAAACACCTGAAGAAGAGACTAGTTTAAACACCTGTAGTAGAGACTAGTTTAAACACCTGTAGTAGAGACTAGTGTAAACACCTGGAGAGACTAGTTTTAACACCTGAAGTAGAGACTAGTTTAAACACCTGAAGTAGAGACTAGTTTATACACCTGAAGAGACTAGTTTAAACACCTGTAGTAGAGACTAGTTTAAACACCTGTAGTAGAGACTAGTTTAAACACCTGAAGAAGAGACTAGTGTAAACACCTGAAGTAGAGACTAGTTTAAACACCTGAAGTAGAGACTAGTATAAACACCTGAAGAGACTAGTTTAAACACCTGAAGTAGAGACTAGTTTAAACACCTGAAGTAGAGACTAGTTTAAACACCTGAAGAGACTAGTTTAAACACCTGAAGTAGAGACTAGTTTAAACACCTCAAGTAGAGACTAGTTTAAACACCTGTAGTAGAGACGAGTGTAACCACCTGAAGAAGAGACTAGTTTAAACACCTGTAGAAGAGACTAGTTTAAACACCTGTAGTAGAGACTAGTGTAAACACCTGTAGTAGAGACTAGTGTAAACACCTGACGAAGAGACTAGTGTAAACACCTGAAGTAGACTAGTTTAAACACCTGAAGTAGAGACTAGTTTAAACACCTGAAGTAGAGACTAGTTTATACACCTGTAGTAGAGACGAGTGTAACCACCTGAAGAAGAGACTAGTTTAAACACCTGTAGAAGAGACTAGTTTAAACACCTGAAGTAGAGACTAGTTTAAACACCTGAAGAGACTAGTTTAAACTCCTGAAGAAGAGACTAGTTTAAACACCTGAAGAAGAGACTAGTTTAAACACCTGAAGTAGAGACTAGTTTAAACACCTGAAGAAGAGACTAGTTTAAACACCTGTAGTAGAGACTAGTTTAAACACCTGTAGTAGAGACTAGTGTAAACACCTGGAGAGACTAGTTTTAACACCTGAAGAGACTAGTTTAAACACCTGTAGTAGAGACTAGTTTAAACACCTAAAGAAGAGACTAGTTTAAACACCTGAAGTAGAGATTAGTTTAAACACCTGAAGAAGAGACTAGTTTTAACACCTGAAGAGACTAGTTTAAACACCTGTAGTCGAGACTAGTTTAAACACCTGAAGAAGAGACTAGTTTAAACAGCTGAAGTAGAGACTAGTTTAAACACCTGAAGTAGAGACTAGTTTATACACCTGAAGAGACTAGTTTAAACACCTGTAGTAGAGACTAGTTTAAACACCTGTAGTAGAGACTAGTGTAAACACCTGAATAAGAGACTAGTTTAAACACCTGTAGAAGAGACTAGTTTAAACACCTGTAGTAGAGACTAGTGTAAACACCTTAAGAAGAGACGAGTGTACACACCTGAAGTAGAGACTAGTTTAAACACCTGAAGAAGAGACTAGTTTAAACTGCTGAAGTAGAGACTAGTTTAAACACCTGAAGTAGAGACTAGTTTAAACACCTGAAGAGACTAGTTTAAACACCTGTAGTAGAGACTAGTTTAAACACCTGTAGTAGAGACTAGTGTAAACACCTGAAGAGACTAGTTTAAACACCTGAAGTAGAGACTAGTTTAAACACCTGAAGAGACTAGTTTAAACACCTGTAGTAGACTCTAGTTTTAACACCTGTAGTAGAGACTAGTTTAAACACCTGAAGTAGAGACTAGTTTAAACACCTGAAGAAGAGACTAGTTTAAACACCTGAAGAGACTAGTTTAAACACCTGAAGAGACTAGTTTAAACTCCTGAAGAAGAGACTAGTTTAAACACCTGAAGAAGAGACCAGTTTAAACACCTGAAGTAGAGACTAGTTTAAACACCTGAAGTAGAGACTAGTTTAAACACCTGAAGAAGAGACTAGTTTAAACACCTGTAGTAGAGACTAGTTTAAACACCTGTAGTAGAGACTAGTTTAAACACCTGACGGAGACTAGTTTAAACACCTGAAGAGACTAGTTTTAACACCTGAAGTAGAGACTAGTTTAAACACCTGTAGTAGAGACTAGTTAAAACACCTGAAGAAGAGACTAGTTTTAACACCTGAAGAGACTAGTTTAAACACCTGTAGTCGAGACTAGTTTAAACACCTGAAGAGACTAGTTTAAACACCTGAAGAGACTAGTTTAAACACCTGAAGAAGAGACTAGTTTAAACACCTGTAGTAGAGACTAGTGTAAACACCTGAAGAAGAGACTAGTGTAAACACCTGAAGTAGAGACTAGTTTAAACACCTGAAATAGAGACTAGTATAAACACCTGAAGAGACTAGTTTAAACACCTGAAGTAGAGACTAGTTTAAACACCTGAAGTAGAGACTAGTTTAAACACCTGTAGTAGAGACGAGTGTAACCACCTGAACAAGAGACTAGTTTAAACACCTGTAGAAGAGACTAGTTTAAACACCTGTAGTAGAGACTAGTGTAAACACCTGTAGTAGAGACTAGTGTAAACACCTGACGAAGAGACTAGTGTAAACACCTGAGGTAGACTAGTTTAAACACCTGAAGTAGAGACTAGTTTAAACACCTGAAGTAGAGACTAGTTTATACACCTGTAGTAGAGACGAGTGTAACCACCTGAAGAAGAGACTAGTTTAAACACCTGTAGAAGAGACTAGTTTAAACACCTGAAGTAGAGACTAGTTTAAACACCTGAAGAGACTAGTTTAAACTCCTGAAGAAGAGACTAGTTTAAACACCTGAAGAAGAGACTAGTTTAAACACCTGAAGTAGAGACTAGTTTAAACACCTGAAGAAGAGACTAGTTTAAACACCTGTAGTAGAGACTAGTTTAAACACCTGTAGTAGAGACTAGTGTAAACACCTGGAGAGACTAGTTTTAACACCTCAAGTAGAGACTAGTTTAAACACCTGAAGTAGAGACTAGTTTATACACCTGAAGAGACTAGTTTAAACACCTGTAGTAGAGACTAGTTTAAACACCTGTAGTAGAGACTAGTGTAAACACCTGAAGAAGAGACTAGTGTAAACACCTGAAGTAGAGACTAGTTTAAACACCTGAAGTAGAGACTAGTTTAAACACCTGAAGAAACTAGTTTAAACACCTGAAGTAGAGACTAGTTTAAACACCTGAAGTAGAGACTAGTTTAAACACCTGAAGAGACTAGTTTAAACACCTGAAGTAGAGACTAGTTTAAACACCTCAAGTAGAGACTAGTTTAAACACCTGTAGTAGAGACGAGTGTAACCACCTGAAGAAGAGACTAGTTTAAACACCTGTAGAAGAGACTAGTTTAAACACCTGTAGTAGAGACTAGTGTAAACACCTGTAGTAGAGACTAGTGTAAACACCTGACGAAGAGACTAGTGTAAACACCTGAAGTAGACTAGTTTAAACACCTGAAGTAGAGACTAGTTTAAACACCTGAAGTAGAGACTAGTTTATACACCTGTAGTAGAGACGAGTGTAACCACCTGAAGAAGAGACTAGTTTAAACACCTGTAGAAGAGACTAGTTTAAACACCTGAAGTAGAGACTAGTTTAAACACCTGAAGAGACTAGTTTAAACTCCTGAAGAAGAGACTAGTTTAAACACCTGAAGAAGAGACTAGTTTAAACACCTGAAGTAGAGACTAGTTTAAACACCTGAAGAAGAGACTAGTTTAAACACCTGTAGTCGAGACTAGTTTAAACACCTGTTGTAGAGACTAGTGTAAACACCTGGAGAGACTAGTTTAAACACCTGAAGTAGAGACTAGTTTAAACACCTGAAGTAGAGACTAGTTTAAACACCTGTAGTAGAGACGAGTGTAACCACCTGAAGAAGAGACTAGTTTAAACACCTGTAGAAGAGACTAGTTTAAACACCTGTAGTAGAGACTAGTGTAAACACCTGTAGGAGAGACTAGTGTAAACACCTGACGAAGAGACTAGTGTAAACACCTGAAGTAGACTAGTTTAAACACCTGAAGTAGAGACTAGTTTAAACACCTGAAGTAGAGACTAGTTTAAACACCTGTAGAAGAGACTAGTTTAAACACCTGAAGTAGAGACTAGTTTAAACACCTGAAGAGACTAGTTTAAACTCCTGAAGAAGAGACTAGTTTAAACACCTGAAGAAGAAACTAGTTTAAACACCTGAAGTAGAGACTAGTTTAAACACCTGAAGAAGAGACTAGTTTAAACACCTGTAGTAGAGACTAGTTTAAACACCTGTAGTAGAGACTAGTGTAAACACCTGGAGAGACTAGTTTTAACACCTGAAGAGACTAGTTTAAACACCTGAAGTAGAGACTAGTTTAAACACCTAAAGAAGAGACTAGTTTAAACACCTGTAGTAGAGACTAGTTTAAACACCTGAAGAAGAGACTAGTTTTAACACCTGAAGAGACGAGTTTAAACACCTGTAGTCGAGACTAGTTTAAACACCTGAAGAAGAGACTAGTTTAAACAGCTGAAGTAGAGACTAGTTTAAACACCTGAAGTAGAGACTAGTTTATACACCTGAAGAGACTAGTTTAAACACCTGTAGTAGAGACTAGTTTAAACACCTGTAGTAGAGACTAGTGTAAACACCTGAAGAAGAGACTAGTTTAAACACCTGTAGAAGAGACTAGTTTAAACACCTGTAGTAGAGACTAGTGTAAACACCTTAAGAAGAGACTAGTGTACACACCTGAAGTAGAGACTAGTTTAAACACCTGAAGAAGAGACTAGTTTAAACTGCTGAAGTAGAGACTAGTTTAAACACCTGAAGTAGAGACTAGTTTAAACACCTGAAGAGACTAGTTTAAACACCTGTAGTAGAGACTAGTTTAAACACCTGTAGTAGAGACTAGTGTAAACACCTGAAGAGACTAGTTTAAACACCTGAAGTAGAGACTAGTTTAAACACCTGAAGAGACTAGTTTAAACACCTGTAGTAGACTCTAGTTTTAACACCTGTAGTAGAGACTAGTTTAAACACCTGAAGTAGAGACTAGTTTAAACACCTGAAGAAGAGACTAGTTTAAACACCTGAAGAGACTAGTTTAAACACCTGAAGAGACTAGTTTAAACTCCTGAAGAAGAGACTAGTTTAAACACCTGAAGAAGAGACCAGTTTAAACACCTGAAGTAGAGACTAGTTTAAACACCTGAAGTAGAGACTAGTTTAAACACCTGAAGAAGAGACTAGTTTAAACACCTGTAGTAGAGACTAGTTTAAACACCTGTAGTAGAGACTAGTTTAAACACCTGACGGAGACTAGTTTAAACACCTGAAGAGACTAGTTTTAACACCTGAAGTAGAGACTAGTTTAAACACCTGTAGTAGAGACTAGTTAAAACACCTGAAGAAGAGACTAGTTTAAACACCTGAAGAGACTAGTTTAAACACCTGTAGTCGAGACTAGTTTAAACACCTGAAGAGACTAGTTTAAACACCTGAAGAGACTAGTTTAAACACCTGAAGAAGAGACTAGTTTAAACACCTGAAGTAGAGACTAGTTTAAACACCTGAAGTAGAGACTAGTTTAAACACCTGAAGTAGAGACTAGTTTATACAACTGAAGAGACTAGTTTAAACACCTGTAGTAGAGACTAGTTTAAACACCTGTAGTAGAGACTAGTGTAAACACCTGAAGAAGAGACTAGTGTAAACACCTGAAGTAGAGACTAGTTTAAACACCTGAAGTAGAGACTAGTTTAAACACCTGAAGAGACTAGTTTAAACACCTGAAGTAGAGACTAGTTTAAACACCTGAAGTAGAGACTAGTTTAAACACCTGTAGTAGAGACTAGTTTAAACACCGAAAGAAGAGACTAGTTTAAACACCTGTAGTAGAGACTAGTTTAAACACCTGAAGGAGACTAGTTTAAACACCTGAAGAGACTAGTTTAAACACCTGTAGTAGAGACTAGTTTAAACACCTCAAGAAGAGACTAGTGTAAACACCTGAAGTGGAGACTAGTTTAAACACCTGAAGTAGAGACTATTTTAAACACCTGAAGAGACTAGTTTAAACACCTGAAGTAGAGACTAGTTTAAACACCTGAAGTAGAGACTAGTTTAAACACCTGTAGTAGACTAGTTTAAACACCTGAAGGAGAGACTAGTTTAAACACCTGAAGAGACTAGTTTTAACACCTGTAGTAGAGACTAGTTTAAACACCTGAAGAGACTAGTTTAAACACCTGAAGTAGAGACTAGTTTAAACACCTGAAGTAGAGACTAGTTTAAACACCTGTAGTAGAGACTAGTTTAAACACCTGTAGTAGAGACTAGTTAAAACACCTAAAGAAGAGCATAGTTTAAACACCTGAAGTAGAGACTAGTTTAAACACCTGAAGAAGAGACTAGTTTTAACACCTGAAGAGACTAGTTTAAACACCTGAAGAGACTAGTTTAAACACCTGAAGAGACTAGTTTAAACACCTGAAGAAGAGACTAGTTTAAACACCTGAAGAAGAGACTAGTTTAAACACCTGAAGTAGAGACTAGTTTAAACACCTGAAGTAGAGACTAGTTTAAACACCTGAAGTAGAGACTAGTTTATACACCTGAAGAGACTAGTTTAAACACCTGTAGTAGAGACTAGTTTAAACACCTGTAGTAGAGACTAGTGTAAACACCTGAAGAAGAGACTAGTGTAAACACCTGAAGTAGAGACTAGTTTAAACACCTGAAGTAGAGACTAGTTTAAACACCTGAAGAGACTAGTTTAAACACCTGAAGTAGAGACTAGTTTAAACACCTGTAGAAGAGACTAGTTTAAACACCTGTAGTAGAGACTAGTGTAAACACCCGTAGTAGAGACTAGTGTAAACACCTGACGAAGAGACTAGTGTAAACACCTGAAGTAGACTAGTTTAAACACCTGAAGTAGAGACTAGTTTAAACACCTGAAGTAGAGACTAGTTTATACACCTGTAGTAGAGACGAGTGTAACCACCTGAAGAAGAGACTAGTTTAAACACCTGTAGAAGAGACTAGTTTAAACACCTGAAGTAGAGACTAGTTTAAACACCTGAAGAGACTAGTTTAAACTCCTGAAGAAGAGACTAGTTTAAACACCTGAAGAAGAGACTAGTTTAAACACCTGAAGTAGAGACTAGTTTAAACACCTGAAGAAGAGACTAGTTTAAACACCTGTAGTAGAGACTAGTTTAAACACCTGTAGTAGAGACTAGTGTAAACACCTGGAGAGACTAGTTTTAACACCTGAAGTAGAGACTAGTTTAAACACCTGAAGTAGAGACTAGTTTATACACCTGAAGAGACTAGTTTAAACACCTGTAGTAGAGACTAGTTTAAACACCTGTAGTAGAGACTAGTGTAAACACCTGAAGAAGAGACTAGTGTAAACACCTGAAGTAGAGACTAGTTTAAACACCTGAAGAGACTAGTTTAAACACCTGAAGTAGAGACTAGTTTAAACACCTGAAGTAGAGACTAGTTTAAACACCTGTAGTAGAGACGAGTGTAACGACCTGAAGAAGAGACTAGTTTAAACACCTGTAGAAGAGACTAGTTTAAACACCTGTAGTAGAGACTAGTGTAAACACCTGTAGTAGAGACTAGTGTAAACACCTGACGAAGAGACTAGTGTAAACACCTGAGGTAGACTAGTTTAAACACCTGAAGTAGAGACTAGTTTAAACACCTGAAGTAGAGACTAGTTTATACACCAGTCGTAGAGACGAGTGTAACCACCTGAAGAAGAGACTAGTTTAAACACCTGTAGAAGAGACTAGTTTAAACACCTGAAGTAGAGACTAGTTTAAACACCTGAAGAGACTAGTTTAAACTCCTGAAGAAGAGACTAGTTTAAACACCTGAAGAAGAGACTAGTTTAAACACCTGAAGTAGAGACTAGTTTAAACACCTGAAGAAGAGACTAGTTTAAACACCTGTAGTAGAGACTAGTTTAAACACCTGTAGTAGAGACTAGTGTAAACACCTGGAGAGACTAGTTTTAACACCTGAAGAGACTAGTTTAAACACCTGTAGTAGAGACTAGTTTAAACACCTGAAGAGAGTAGTTTAAACACCTGAAGAGAGTAGTTTAAACACCTGACGAAGAGACTAGTTTAAACACCTGTAGAAGAGACTAGTTTAAACACCTGTAGTAGAGACTAGTGTAAACACCTTAAGAAGAGACTAGTGTACACACCTGTAGGAGAGACTAGTGTAAACACCTGACGAAGAGACTAGTGTAAACACCTGAAGTAGACTAGTTTAAACACCTGAAGTAGAGACTAGTTTAAACACCTGAAGTAGAGACTAGTTTATACACCTGTAGTAGAGACGAGTGTAACCACCTGAAGAAGAGACTAGTTTAAACACCTGTAGAAGAGACTAGTTTAAACACCTGAAGTAGAGACTAGTTTAAACACCTGAAGTAGAGACTAGTTTAAACTCCTGAAGAAGAGACTAGTTTAAACACCTGTAGTAGAGACTAGTTTAAACACCTGTATTAGAGACTAGTGTAAACACCTGGAGAGACTAGTTTTAACACCTGAAGAGACTAGTTTAAACACCTGTAGTAGAGACTAGTTTAAACACCTAAAGAAGAGACTAGTTTAAAAACCTGAAGTAGAGATTAGTTTAAACACCTGAAGAAGAGACTAGTTTTAACACCTGAAGAGACTAGTTTAAACACCTGTAGTCGAGACTAGTTTATACACCTGTAGTAGAGACGAGTGTAACCACCTGAAGAAGAGACTAGTTTAAACACCTGTAGAAGAGACTAGTTTAAACACCTGAAGTAGAGACTAGTTTAAACACCTGAAGTAGAGACTAGTTTAAACTCCTGAAGAAGAGACTAGTTTAAACACCTGTAGTAGAGACTAGTTTAAACACCTGTAGTAGAGACTAGTGTAAACACCTGGAGAGACTAGTTTTAACACCTGAAGAGACTAGTTTAAACATCTGTAGTAGAAACTAGTTTAAACACCTAAAGAAGAGACTAGTTTAAACACCTGAAGTAGAGATTAGTTTAAACACCTGAAGAAGAGACTAGTTTTAACACCTGAAGAGACTAGTTTAAACACCTGTAGTCGAGACTAGTTTAAACACCTGAAGAGAGTAGTTTAAACACCTGAAGAGAGTAGTTTAAACACCTGAAGAAGAGACTAGTTTAAACACCTGAAGTAGAGACTAGTTCAAACAGCTGAAGTAGAGACTAGTTTAAACACCTGAAGTAGAGACTAGTTTATACACCTGAAGAGACTAGTTTAAACACCTGTAGTAGAGACTAGTTTAAACACCTGTAGTAGAGACTAGTGTAAACACCTGAAGAAGAGACTAGTTTAAACACCTGTAGAAGAGACTAGTTTAAACACCTGTAGTAGAGATTAGTGTAAACACCTTAAGAAGAGACTAGTGTACACACCTGAAGTAGAGACTAGTTTAAACACCTGAAGAGACTAGTTTAAACACCTGTAGTAGAGACTAGTTTAAACACCTGTAGTAGAGACTAGAGTAAACACCTGAAGAGACTAGTTTAAACACCTGAAGAAGAGACTAGTTTAAACACCTGAAGAGACTAGTTTAAACACCTGAAGAGACTAGTTTAAACTCCTGAAGAAGAGACTAGTTTAAACACCTGAAGAAGAGACCAGTTTAAACACCTGAAGTAGAGACTAGTTTAAACACCTGAAGTAGAGACTAGTTTAAACACCTGAAGAAGAGACTAGTTTAAACACCTGTAGTAGAGACTAGTTTAAACACCTGTAGTAGAGACTAGTTTAAACACCTGAAGAGACTAGTTTTAACACCTGAAGTAGAGACTAGTTTAAACACCTGTAGTAGAGACTAGTTAAAACACCTAAAGAAGAGAATAGTTTAAACACCTGAAGTAGAAACTAGTTTAAACACCTGAAGAAGAGACTAGTTTTAACACCTGAAGAGACTAGTTTAAACACCTGTAGTCGAGACTAGTTTAAACACCTGAAGAGACTAGTTTAAACACCTGAAGAGACTAGTTTAAACACCTGAAGAAGAGACTAGTTTAAACACCTGAAGTAGAGACTAGTTTAAACACCTGAAGTAGAGACTAGTTTAAACACCTGAAGTAGAGACTAGTTTATACAACTGAAGAGACTAGTTTAAACACCTGTAGTAGAGATTAGTTTAAACACCTGTAGTAGAGACGAGTGTAAACACCTGAAGAAAAGACTAGTGTAAACACCTGAAGTAGAGACTAGTTTAAACACCTGAAGTAGAGACTAGTTTAAACACCTGAAGAGACTAGTTTAAACACCTGAAGTAGAGACTAGTTTAAACACCTGAAGTAGAGACTAGTTTAAACACCTGTAGTAGAGACTAGTTTAAACACCTGAAGGAGAGACTAGTTTAAACTCCTGAAGTAGAGACTAGTTTAAACACCTGAAGAGACTAGTTTAAACTCCTGAAGTAGAGACTAGTTTAAACACCTGAAGGAGAGACTAGTTTAAACACCTGAAGAGACTAGTTTAAACACCTGAAGTAGAGACTAGTTTAAACACCTGAAGAAGAGACTAGTTTAATCTCCTGAAGTAGAGACTAGTTTAAACACCTGAAGAGACTAGTTTAAACTCCTGAAGTAGAGACTAGTTTAAACACCTGAAGTAGAGACTAGTTTAAACACCTGAAGAGACTAGTTTTAACACCTGTAGTAGAGACTAGTTTAAACACCTGAAGAAGAGACTAGTTTAAACTCCTGAAGTAGAGACTAGTTTAAACACCTGAAGAGACTAGTTTAAACTCCTGAAGTAGAGACTAGTTTAAACACCCGAAGGAGAGACTAGTTTAAACACCTGAAGTAGACTCTAGTTTAAACACCTGTAGTAGAGACTAAACACCTGAAGAGACTAGTTTAAACACCTGAAGTAGAGACTAGTTTAAACACCTGAAGTAGAGACTAGTTTAAACACCTGTAGTAGAGACTAGTTTAAACACCTGTAGTAGAGACTAGTTTAAACACCTGAATGAGAGACTAGTTTAAACACCTGAAGAGACTAGTTTTAACACCTGTAGTAGAGACTAGTTTAAACACCTGAAGAGACTAGTTTAAACACCTGAAGAGACTAGTTTAAACACCTGAAGTAGAGACTAGTTTAAACACCTGTAGTAGAGACTAGTTTAAACACCTGTAGTCGAGACTACTTTAAACACCTGAAGAGACTAGTTTAAACACCTGAAGAAGAGACTAGTTTAAACACCTGAAGTAGAGACTAGTTTAAACACCTGAAGTAGAGACTAGTTTAAACACCTGAAGTAGACTAGTTTAAACACCTGAAGTAGAGACTAGTTTATACACCTGAAGAGACTAGTTTAAACACCTGTAGTAGAGACTAGTTTAAACACCTGTAGTAGAGACTAGTGTAAACACCTGAAGAAGAGACTAGTGTAAACACCTGAAGTAGAGACTAGTTTAAACACCTGAAGTAGAGAGTAGTTTAAACACCTGAAGAGACTAGTTTAAACACCTGAAGTAGAGAGTAGTTTAAACACCTGAAGTAGAGACTAGTTTAAACACCTGTAGTAGAGACTAGTTTAAACACCTGAAGTAGAGACTAGTTTAAACACCTGAAGAGACTAGTTTTAACACCTGTAGTAGAGACTAGTTTAAACACCTGAAGAAGAGACTAGTTTAAACTCCTGAAGTAGAGACTAGTTTAAACACCTGAAGAGACTAGTTTAAACTCCTGAAGTAGAGACTAGTTTAAACACCTGAAGGAGAGACTAGTTTAAACACCTGAAGTAGACTCTAGTTTAAACACCTGTAGTAGAGACTAAACACCTGAAGAGACTAGTTTAAACACCTGAAGTAGAGACTAGTTTAAACACCTGAAGTAGAGACTAGTTTAAACACCTGTAGTAGACTAGTTTAAACACCTGAAGTAGAGACTAGTTTAAACACCTGAAGAGACTAGTTTTAACACCTGTAGTAGAGACTAGTTTAAACACCTGAAGAGACTAGTTTAAACACCTGAAGTGGAGACTAGTTTAAACACCTGAATTAGAGACTAGTTTAAACACCTGTAGTAGACTAGTTTAAACACCTGAAGGAGAGACTAGTTTAAACACCTGAAGAGACTAGTTTTAACACCTGTAATAGAGACTAGTTTAAACACCTGAAGTAGAGACTAGTTTAAACACCTGAAGAAGAGACTAGTTTAAACACCTGAAGAGACTAGTTTAAACACCTGAAGAGACTAGTTTAAACACCTGAAGAAGAGACTAGTTTAAACACCTGAAGAAGAGACTAGTTTAAACACCTGAAGTAGAGACTAGTTTAAACACCTGAAGTAGAGACTAGTTTAAACACCTGAAGTAGAGACTAGTTTAAACACCTGAAGTAGAGACTAGTTTATACACCTGAAGAGACTAGTTTAAACACCTGTAGTAGAGACTAGTTTAAACACCTGTAGTAGAGACTAGTGTAAACACCTGAAGAAGAGACTAGTGTAAGCACCTGAAGTAGAGACTAGTTTAAACACCTGAAGTAGAGACTAGTTTAAACACCTGAAGAGACTAGTTTAAACACCTGAAGTAGAGCCTAGTTTAAACACCTGAAGTAGAGACTAGTTTAAACACCTGTAGTAGAGACTAGTTTAAACACCTGAAGGAGAGACTAGTTTAAACACCTGAAGAGACTAGTTTTAACACCTGTAGTAGAGACTAGTTTAAACACCTGAAGAAGAGACTAGTTTAAA
This sequence comes from Antennarius maculatus, assembly GCA_013358685.1. Lineage (NCBI taxonomy): Eukaryota > Metazoa > Chordata > Actinopteri > Lophiiformes > Antennariidae > Antennarius > Antennarius maculatus. The sequence goes on from JABVMC010000055.1 coordinate 32,911, forward strand.
CTCCTGAAGTAGAGACTAGTTTAAACACCTGAAGAGACTAGTTTAAACTCCTGAAGTAGAGACTAGTTTAAACACCTGAAGGAGAGACTAGTTTAAACACCTGAAGTAGAGACTAGTTTAAACACCTGAAGTAGAGACTAGTTTAAACACCTGTAGTAGAGACTAGTTTAAACACCTGTATTAGAGACGAAACACCTGAAGAGACTAGTTTAAACACCTGAAGAAGAGACTAGTTTAAACACCTGAAGTAGAGACTAGTTTAAACACCTGTAGTAGAGACTAGTTTAAACACCTGAAGTAGAGACTAGTTTAAACACCTGAAGAGACTAGTTTTAACACCAGTAGTAGAGACTAGTTTAAACACCTGAAGAGACTAGTTTAAACACCTGAAGTAGAGACTAGTTTAAACACCTGAAGTAGAGACTAGTTTAAACACCTGTAGTAGAGACTAGTTTAAACACCTGTAGTAGAGACTAGTTAAAACACCTAAAGAAGAGCATAGTTTAAACACCTGAAGTAGAGACTAGTTTAAACACCTGAAGAAGAGACTAGTTTTAACACCTGAAGAGACTAGTTTAAACACCTGAAGAGACTAGTTTAAACACCTGAAGAGACTAGTTTAAACACCTGAAGAAGAGACTAGTTTAAACAACTGAAGAAGAGACTAGTTTAAACACCTGAAGTAGAGACTAGTTTAAACACCTGAAGTAGAGACTAGTTTAAACACCTGAAGTAGACTAGTTTAAACACCTGAAGTAGAGACTAGTTTATACACCTGAAGAGACTAGTTTAAACACCTGTAGTAGAGACTAGTTTAAACACCTGTAGTAGAGACTAGTGTAAAGACCTGAAGAAGAGACTAGTGTAAACACCTGAAGTAGAGACTAGTTTAAACACATGAAGTAGAGACTAGTGTAAACACCTGAAGAGACTAGTTTAAACACCTGAAGTAGAGACTAGTTTAAACACCTGTAGTAGAGACTAGTTTAAACACCTGAAGGAGAGACTAGTTTAAACACCTGAAGAGACTAGTTTTAACACCTGTAGTAGAGACTAGTTTAAACACCTGAAGAAGAGACTAGTTTAAACTCCTGAAGTAGAGACTAGTTTAAACACCTGAAGACACTAGTTTAAACTCCTGAAGTAGAGACTAGTTTAAACACCTGAAGGAGAGACTAGTTTAAACACCTGAAGTAGAGACTAGTTTAAACACCTGAAGTAGAGACTAGTTTAAACACCTGTAGTAGAGACTAGTTTAAACACCTGTATTAGAGACGAAACACCTGAAGAGACTAGTTTAAACACCTGAAGTAGAGACTAGTTTAAACACCTGAAGAAGAGACTAGTTTAAACACCTGTAGTAGAGACTAGTTTAAACACCTGAAGTAGAGACTAGTTTAAACACCTGAAGAGACTAGTTTTAACACCAGTAGTAGAGACTAGTTTAAACACCTGAAGAGACTAGTTTAAACACCTGAAGTAGAGACTAGTTTAAACACCTGAAGTAGAGACTAGTTTAAACACCTGTAGTAGAGACTAGTTTAAACACCTGAAGGAGAGACTAGTTTAAACACCTGAAGAGACTAGTTTTAACACCTGTAGTAGAGACTAGTTTAAACACCTGAAGAGAGTAGTTTAAACACCTGAAGAGACTAGTTTAAACACCTGAAGTAGAGACTAGTTTAAACACCTGAAGTAGACTCTAGTTTAAACACCTGTATTAGAGACGAAACACCTGAAGAGACTAGTTTAAACACCTAAAGTAGAGACTAGTTTAAACACCTGAAGTAGAGACTAGTTTAAACACCTGTAGTAGAGACTAGTTTAAACACCTTAATGAGACTAGTTTAAACACCTGAAGAGACTAGTTTTAACACCTGTAGTAGAGACTAGTTTAAACACCTGAAGAGACTAGTTTAAACACCTGAAGAGACTAGTTTAAACACCTGAAGTAGAGACTAGTTTAAACACCTGAAGTAGAGACTAGTTTAAACACCTGAAGTAGAGACTAGTTTAAACACCTGTAGTAGAGACTAGTTTAAACACCTGAAGTAGAGACTAGTTTAAACACCTGAAGTAGAGACTAGTTTAAACACCTTTAGTAGAGACTAGTTTAAACACCTGAAGTAGAGACTAGTTTAAACACCTGTAGTAGAGACTAGTTTAAACACCTGAAGGAGAGACTAGTTTAAACACCTGAAGAGACTAGTTTTAACACCTGTAGTAGAGACTAGTTTAAACACCTGAAGAAGAGACTAAACACCTGAAGAGACTAGTTTAAACACCTGAAGTAGAGACTAGTTTAAACACCTGAAGTAGAGACTAGTTTAAACACCTGTAGTAGACTAGTTTAAACACCTGAAGGAGAGACTAGTTTAAACACCTGAAGAGACTAGTTTTAACACCTGTAGTAGAGACTAGTTTAAACACCTGAAGAGACTAGTTTAAACACCTGAAGTAGAGACTAGTTTAAACACCTGAATTAGAGACTAGTTTAAACACCTGTAGTAGACTAGTTTAAACACCTGAAGGAGAGACTAGTTTAAACACCTGAAGAGACTAGTTTTAACACCTGTAGTAGAGACTAGTTTAAACACCTGAAGTAGAGACTAGTTTAAACACCTGAAGAAGAGACTAGTTTTAACACCTGAAGAGACTAGTTTAAACACCTGAAGAGACTAGTTTAAACACCTGAAGAGACTAGTTTAAACACCTGAAGAAGAGACTAGTTTAAACACCTGAAGAAGAGACTAGTTTAAACACCTGAAGTAGAGACTAGTTTAAACACCTGAAGTAGAGACTAGTTTAAACACCTGAAGTAGAGACTAGTTTATACACCTGAAGAGACTAGTTTAAACACCTGTAGTAGAGACTAGTTTAAACACCTGTAGTAGAGACTAGTGTAAACACCTGAAGAAGAGACTAGTGTAAGCACCTGAAGTAGAGACTAGTTTAAACACCTGAAGGAGACTAGTTTAAACACCTGAAGAGACTAGTTTTAACACCTGTAGTAGAGACTAGTTTAAACACCTGAAGAAGAGACTAGTTTAAACACCTGAAGTAGAGACTAGTTTAAACACCTGAAGGAGACTAGTTTAAACACCTGAAGAGACTAGTTTTAACACCTGTAGTAGAGACTAGTTTAAACACCTGAAGAGACTAGTTTAAACACCTGAAGTAGAGACTAGTTTAAACACCTGAAGTAGAGACTAGTTTAAACACCTGAAGTAGAGACTAGTTTAAACACCTTTAGTAGAGACTAGTTTAAACAGCTTTAGTAGAGACTAGTTTAAACACCTGAAGTAGAGACTAGTTTAAACACCTGAAGTAGAGACTAGTTTAAACACCTGTAGTAGAGACTAGTTTAAACACCTGAAGTAGAGACTAGTTTAAACACCTGAAGTAGAGACTAGTTTAAACACCTGAAGTAGAGACTAGTTTAAACACCTGAATTAGAGACTAGTTTAAACACCTGTAGTAGAGACTAGTTTAAACACCTGAAGTAGAGACTAGTTTAAACACCTGAAGTAGAGACTAGTTTAAACACCTGAAGTAGAGACTAGTTTAAACACCTGAAGTAGAGACTAGTTTAAACACCTGAAGTAGAGACTAGTTTTAACACCTGTAGTAGAGACTAGTTTAAACACCTGAAATGTTCGTGTTGACATCTGGTTCCTACCCCGTACCCTCTGGGTTGTGGCTCCGCCCCTGGTCTGGGTCCACTTCCTGTTGATGGCGTCTTCCTGCTCCAGGCGGGGGGCGGGGCCAGTCTGCTGGTGATCCAGGAAATGAACCCACAAACTTGACACATGTTTATAAATAGTTTATTCACCTTTACAGTGTTTTTATTTCATTATAAAACAAGGAAGGGGAGAAAAAAGAAGGGCGGGGCTACGGTCGCCTGACAAATAAAACCACTTAAGAAGAGAAGCGGTGAGGACTGAAGGCCGGCAGCGCTCCACTCCTCCTCCGCCTGCTAGACCGGGTGGCGTCCCAAACCCCCCGTCACCGGGTGACTACATCTGCTCCCGCGTCACCGAGGGGAAAGGTTGCCGAGGGGCGGGGCTTGAATAACACACCACATGATTGAATCAGGCTGTTGGTGCGCGATCACTTCTGACTGAGGATCAGAACCGCATTACATTAGCTGAGCTGCTAACGTAGCACCTGCTAACGGGAGCGGTTCATTGGCTGTCTCCTCGGGGCCCGCCCCCTTCGTAGTGACAGAAGTCTCGTTCTAGGAGCAGACCACCGACGCCGGTCCGGTCACATGACGCCCCGTCAGACGACCTCTGACCCGCCTGCATTTACCTCAATAAAAGCCAAATGGACAGATTGGGGTCAAAGGTCGCCACCTCACCTGAACCTGAACCAAAGTCATGTGACTGGACCTGAGGATAAAGAAAAACTAGAAGCACGACAGAACCGAGGTGGGCGTGGCCTAACCCGACCGGACCCACAGAACCGCTTTGATTGGCTGGTCTGGTGAGGAGATGTAAACACAGCCGACCCGTCGGCCGCCCAGGGGCCCCACGACGGGCCCGGCGTCACGGCGTCCTGGACGAGGTCACTTAGCACCACACCTGAAGC